>SNQJ01S0108907.1:62346-79055 GCA_010110895.2 Picea sitchensis
GTGAGAACAAATCCATCGATACCATACAAATTGATTAGGTTCTAAATATAAAGAAGCAATTCATACCTTTTGTGTATGTGGCACATTATGGAGATCAAAGAATTGCTCCATCTGAAGTATCCATATGATTGGGTCCTTGACATCAAACTTCCTCATGTCAATCTTAGGAACATGGTTGGTCTTCAAACGAAAGTTAGAGTTTCTCCATTCTTGATTCACCTTCCCTGTGTCCTCATCATGAATTTCATGGGATGCATTTTCACTTTTAGGTGTCTTCTCTGTTACGAAATTTTTCAATACTTCCATGATCTCCCCTTTTAAACCATCCATCTTAGTATACAACTTAGATTCCATTGAATCCATCTTCTTTTGTAGTTCATTTATGTCCCTATGCATTTCTTCACCTTCATCAAGAGTCCAAGTAGGATTTTATGGAAGCTTATTTGGTGTAGAAGTTCCCTTTTTTGGTGGCATGTTGGCCAAGTATCACTTTTGAACCTTGATTTTGAGGTGGTTTTTCTAGACAATATTTCTTCTGTTGTATCTCCCAAGTTTCGGCCCTTATGGGTATGAAACTTTCTTTTATGTAGTTCTTTGATATTTCTTCTCTGCAATGCTACAGGTCTGATCAAAATTGGATGTGCCAAGTGGAATTTACAGTAACTTCCCCACAACTTGCCTACTTTTGTCCTTTCCAGTAGATTTTACTTGTATAGCGTGCCCCACACAAAATAATTGATATAAAATTTTGAAACTCACACCATAAATAATAAATACTATCCATGATCTAATGAAACTATTCCCACTCAATTTGGATTCTCTAGGAATAAGTTATGATTGTTTTACCTGGAACACCTTCTTGAGACTAGTCAATAGGACTAGTCAGATACCCTATCTTACACAGGGTGTATATACAAATTTAAGATGACCCAGAAGATGAAATTTTTACCACAAATACCTTACTAATTTATATAAATATCCTCTGGAGTGTAGGGTCTGAAACGTTACAAAAAAAAATTTATAGTGAAAATTCCACAATAACTCAGTTCAAGATTATTCCAGAACCCTATCTTGTACAGGCTATATCTATGAAATTATAAGACCTCAGGAGATGAATTTTGAACCCAATGTACGTTGATATGTCTAATAAATATCCTCCAAGCCATTCCTTTTGAAAAGTTGTATAAAAAACGTTATAGCAAAAATTCCAAGGTCTGTTAGATGTAGCAACAAAACCCCAAGACCTTGAGCTATGATACCATATGTTAAGAACCAAATATCAATATAGCATAGAAAAACCTCAGAAAAATTAATCAACACCTTGAAAAAGAGATAATTTCAGATAATAAGCCTCTTCGAGGGGGCAACCTCCTTTTACCCCACTTAAATGTTCAAGTACAAGATGATTCAAAATGAAAATGTCTCCTTGGTATATATAGGAGACTAGGAGGTATAATTACAACTAATGGCCTAAATCCGACGCCAAACAAAATAACATTACTAATATATGCTACTGATTAAGGGGTAATGATCCAATATTAGAGACAGAATATACTCCTAGGTCTTCTTCAACATGGTTTACGTTGGATTATTAGACATTCTCTATGTAAAGGTGTAGGGCTTAACAGAATATACTCCTAGGTCTTCTTCAACATGGTTTACGTTGGATTGTGGAACATTCTCTATGTAGGGTGAAATCCTTCCCTCTCTAAGAACTATGATATTCTTAACATTCCGAGGAATGGATAAATGTGTCTCGTCGAGTGAGAGGTATCCACCCATTAGGGATTTCCAATCTCTTCCCAAGATAATTGAATAATTTCTCATAGGCATATCAATCACTTGACTGCTAAGGGTTGTCCTTATCTCAGGATGAGAGCATAAAACCAAGGTTACATCCTTAATCTTGCCTATGGTCATTTTTTGCAGACTATTATAGGAAATCATGCTTCTGGCATTTTTGTTTGTACAAGATAATCCTAGCTCTTATATAATAATATTCGACGTGACACTTGGGCCTGAACCACCATCAATGAGGCAACACTGGGTGATTTTTATCGATGATCTTTACAAAGTATTTGAAGTTATGTACACCTACTTTATTTACAGAAGAATCCTCTTTGCTTACCTCTTCATAAATATTATCTAACATAGAAGATTTTCCTTCCATGAATTGTTTTAGATGCATCTGTTGTTCAGGGATGACAACCATTCATAGGAGGTTTTCATCTGCCTTGATGTTGGCCAATTGATTCAAGATATTGTAGTTGGAAGAGGGGGGAGGAGGAGTGATCCATTGACTCGCAGGAACTTTGGGAATCTAGGGCATAGCAGTGGTTGAATATGAACTCGGGTTAGAAGAAATGCGAGGAGGGTCAAATTTTCCTTTTGGGGCATGGGCTTTTTTCCTAGTATTGATGACCATGACATCTTTTGGCTTGAAAAAATCTAGGACAATGATAGTAGCTTATGTTATTTTACCAAAGATCTTGTCCCTGACACTCTTCCTCACCTCACATGTGGTTAATTCATGGTGTTCCTCGCAAACGTTACACCAACTCTGAGGCAGGATAGCCTTTGAATGGAAATTATTTTCAACCGGACCTCTAAAAGGAGGGGCAAAAAAGGATGAAGGTCCAAGGGTGAGTGGGTTAACAATACCTTTCTTCTCAAAATCTATCATAGGGTTGTTCATATATTGTCCCAACTATAAGAGAGAAGGCATATATGTCTATCTAATTGATTCTCCCTGGGGTAGACCAGTTCATTCAAGTTGTTCCTCATACTCTGAGAAAGTGTGTAGAGAACAACCAAGATTATCAATGACTTTTCCCTCAAGCCTATGATGGTAAAGAGAAGGAAATGCATTGTATTAATGCATGAAAGCGGCTTGGTTCTGAGGGAGGATGAGCTTGGGAATTTGATTATACAACTTGGTGAAACACAAGTTGAAGGACCTGACAGTCTCACCATATTTGTAAGTGACGTTGTTGTACTCCCTTAACTTCTCAGCATGGCTTTTTGATTTCCTGTAAGTGAATCGGAACCAATAAATCAACTACTCCCAAGTATAAAATATCTTATGAGGAAGGTCAAAGAAATCGACCGCAACCTTTCCTTCCAAGGAATTGACAAACAAGCTCATGCAAGTGTCATTGTCGTTAGCCCCTATGTTATGACAAGCATTAGAAAATGCTATTAGGTGTTCATTGGTACTAACAGTGTTATTTCCTGAAAACTTAGGCAAATTCTCTTTAAACTTTGAAAGCAGGTGAGTAGAAGGTGCTAGGTTAAGAGAATAAGACACATGCCATGGTGTGGTCGTGGCATCTTCTTCGAATTGCAAAGGCCATACTTTTAAATGACTTTGGTGGGGTTTGTAGTAGATTGGACAGAGATATGGTGGTTGTACAAGCTACCAATCAATGATGACAATGAATATTGGGAAGATGGAGCACTTACAGTGCCACCAGAGCCACCACTATATGCCATCTTGTGGATGATAGATTAGGAAAAGAAAGACGAACTGGACGAATCAGATAAATTTCTCCTTAGAGCACTTTGTTGGGAAGATAACACAATGTTTCTTCTTCCTATTTCAGAAATAGGATTGATTTCAGGTGACAATCCTCTTCTTCTTCTTCTAGAATCACGAGAATCTAAGGACATGAAAGAAAGGACAAAACTAAAGAAAAAAGGTTACTCTTGATTGCTAGGCTGCCTATGTCTAGCTTCCAATTGTTCTTGAACACTAATATCTCTTTCAATTGCTGCCCAAGAATGGTTAAGCTTGACAAGGGTCCTAGCAGTCTCTAAAATAGTATGAAACAGGTTCAAAGGAATGTTGGTCTAGTCTTAGAGATCAATCTCAATATTGGGCTCTCTTGCAACAGGAACAATCATGAATAGCAAAACAGTTAAAGAATCAAAAGCATAAAAAGAAATATGTATCGATGAAAATCGAGTATAAAATTTAACTGAAGAGATATTGAAGATCTCCCCAGTATGGTCATCGAATAAATGTTGAGGATAAGATATGAATTGATCTTACTCAAGCATTTTTAAACTTTACTTGGATAAATTAAAGTATATGGGAATATCACCCTATGTTTATAGCCAACAAAAATATATATCCTAACTCACAAGTATTAATTACAAGTGCTTAGGCTAGTCTTTTATCAACAAAAAGCTTGCTGGAAATTCACTTTTTATGTATTTTTCTAAAAATATCAGTTGTTGAAATAAACGTAGGAACATAAGTAAAGACACCAAGATCATAATCAAGATAGATGAGATATAAAGCAATCCCTTATTTCATTCCAATTCACCAAACAATCCCTTATTTCATTCCAATTCGTCAACACCACGTCAAGGCTCTATCCTTGAATGTGGTCTCCAACTGCGTGATCTTTGTTTCTCATTTTGTAATCCTCTTCAAATACCATATTGCTATGCACATGAACCAATGTTGTTTCACATAATCCTTACCCATTCCATGGAACATGGGTAGCCTTAGGGTGTTATCCCTATTTTTCATCATCACTCTCAAGAAAAATCCTTTGATATGATTGTTGGGTGTCAAATTCCTTACTATTGATACTCTCTTGGGTGACGTAGCACTTAGTTCTCCTTTTTCTTCATTTGTCTCTTCTTCTCTATCTTCTTCTCCAATCACTTCATTATCTATTGTCCTTTATTATTGATTACAAATGAATAAGGGGGGTGGTTCAACGGGGGGATAATTCCATATCCTTTTGATATTTATTGTGAGGGGACCCAAATATTTTCCTACCTACATCCATGCAAGACCATCTACAATCGCCAACTCTTCTCCCCCACCACTAGCGGATCCTCTGTCTTCTCTCTTTTCTCTTGCACCTCTACTATGTTACTCATCTTCTTCGAAGGTTGCGACACTTCATAATATCCAAGGGGTTCTGAATTCATCACTTGGGCCCCTGGCACTACTACTACTACTACTAGTAGTAGTAGTAGTACCCTCATTGTATAACCTACTCTTAACACTGTGCCTCTTCGTAGGCATATATTTTCTAGTGCTCCACTCTGGCATAACACATTCTTCTACACTTTCTCTTGGTGTGGTATATTTTCTCTTCATCCTAGGGTTGACCCCTATTCATGTGCCCATTTTTATCTATTTTCCACCTCTCTACTCTTCTTTCCTTCTTATATCAACTCTTCTTTCATATCTCTCATCTCTCTCTCTCCTCTACTCTTCTGGGTCCGTCCCATTCCTCACCTCATCTCAAAAAAAATTGGATCCATCTCCTCGCTCATTTCCCCCCATATTTTCAAACCCCCTTAGTGTTAGGGGATTTTACTCATCCATTCTGTTGGGATTGATGTGCATCAACCCTTTCTACATGAACAATATCTTGATCCATAGTGGAATCTCTTCTAGCATTCATTTCCTCGGACCTTCTACAAATTTTATTTCATCCTCGCTAAAAGAATTAGTGTACTCCACAACAAATTCAACAATATAACCCTCCTTTACTCAAGAAAACTAAAAATAAATGGCAAGAGTCCACTTGTTGTCCAATTCCTTCAATATAACAAGTTTGTCTTGATCGAAAAACAATGGTTCTAAAGGCCACGTGGCTGAATTGGTAGTACTTTTCCTTTTCATCCATTCATACAAAAATAGGGAAATTAAACAAAGAAATTCTCATGCATATAAGTATAAATATATTTATCTTTCCATCTCTTTACATTAAATCTCAGAACCTGAGTTTCTCGTAGGGAGAACTCATAGTCCTTCGTAGTTAACCAGTCTTGAATTTCCTCCCGAGATGGAAACCACCTCATTTTCTTCCTTCATCATTTCATACAATACTTCCAGGTCTCAACAAAAAAACCATTTGTCAGGTCATTTTATGATTTCATGCATCCTTCTTAATGTTGGGGAGTTTATACGCAGGGTTCATCCAAATTTGACCAACAAAAACCCCAAATCATCGACATGCCAATCTTTAGCCAAGGCCAAAGAAGGTCTCACCCAGTATGTAATGAGGATCAAAGAGGCCATATGGTCTTGTGACAAATATGAAGGACTATATACACATGGATCCATCTAGTATATCATTCATACAGTCCATTAACAACAACTTACTATTTTCAATATGTAAAACAATACACACACATATTCAAATAACACATGAGTGATACATGATAGATCAAAATTGTTACAAATTTATTACTCCTTCCATTCCATTGAACAAAAGAATACACTAATCAAACTATATTCAACAACAACACAATCTCATTTCCTCTTTAGATAATTCCCCATAATTACAACATACTGCACCATGCACATCCCTTTAGACCTCAGACATATGACAAAATCAGACTCTATTCAGAAGCATTACAACATTATACTATTACAAAGGATGAGAGTGATATATAGACAATGAAATACTAACAACAGCAAATTCATGAATCCCTCGATTGGATAAATCTGTTTCCAAAGCCATTGCTTCCTTTTATATCTTTCTTTTCTCTGTATCTCTGTCTCTTTCAACTCTTCTCCACTCACTTTACTAACAAACTTCCTTGTACACTTCTGGAACCTATATACAATCCATGTGTCCTTTTAGAATCAGGGAAATCTTAACTGCCTCTCCAAATCATCTTTATCAACTCTATGTTCCATTGTGTTGCTGGCAGTAATCGTTTGAGAAGATTTCCCAATGATTCCTTTCTTGATTCTGATGTGCGTCTTCTTGATTTCTAACACAAATTAAAAAAATCGATTCGATTCACACTTGGTATACTTTAGGTTTGTGGCACAATATAAAAAATTGGTCCAACACTTTTTCTTCTCATTCTTTGCACATTATCTTAGGCGTGTGAAAAATTAGGATGGGAACACACAACTTTGTTTCAGGGTGCACCTGATATTAACCCAAAAATTTGGGTGCCAACACGATACCATTGAATACTACATTTATACTTTTGAGAAATTGGTTTTCCACACCAAAGGCATGTCAACAACCTTCTTCTAAAAAATATTTATTAGTGGCCTTAAGGATGACATCCAAGCTCACGTCCTAATGTCTCACCCTAACACCTAGCTTGAAGCCACTCACAAAGCCAAGGAAGCACAACAGGTGGTCATTACTAAAATAAAAAATCCATCCTATATTCCATGTTTTCACCCCACCAATCCATCTCCTCCTTCCCCTCCTCTTAAGGTATAGAAATTAACTAGGGAATAAATGGTTGAATTTCAACTTAAGGGTCTTTGCTACAATTGTGATCAAAAGTGCTTTTTGGGGAAGAAATGTAAGAAGAGAAATATTTTTATGGCCATTTCTGAGGACATTTTTTAATATGAAGGTGATGTTTCCCCTCCTGAATCACTTCTCTAGGAAGACTATACTAGTATTCCCTCTGATCAAACTGAGGTAGAACCTCTCATCTCTCTACATGCTCTCACAAGTATTTCATCTCTCCAAACCCTTATATTAATTGTCTATATGAATAATAATAAATTAATTATCATCATCGATAGTCGGAACACCCATAATGTTATCCATCGATGAATTTCTCAAGAGACCCATTGTTATATTCATGCAGTCACTACATTTCAAATCATGATTTCTAATGGCAATTCCATGAAATGTGGGGGTAATTTTGAAAATGTGTGCCTGCAAATTGGTGATTATACTTTGAAATCCCACATTTTTTCCATTGAAATGGGTGGTTCATACATTTTTTTGGCTATTGAATGGTTATGCACTCTAGGCCCCATCACCGTCGATTTCAAGGAATTATACATGAGTTTCCAAAATTAAGGGAATTGATACAATTTCCAAGGCATTACAGTAGGTTCCCCTGAGATCATTTATTCACATTGAATGGAAAAACTCCTCAAAAAGGTTCATTTTGACATAATTTTCCAATTCCATGCCACTCAAGCAGTTTATACTCCCTCCCCAACTATTCATATTGAAATGTAGCTTATCCTCTTCAAACACCACTCCATTTTTTAAAACACCAAGGACTCCCACCTTCCCATGGTCCCTGTTGACACAGGAGCAGACCCAGGGTTCAACATTAACAGTGCACCAACAATCCCTAAGTACTGGCACTTTCGAAAACACCTATGAAGAAGATGCAGTCTCACCCGAAGTAGCTATAGGGGGTTTCATGACACAGGTGTCTACAACCAGAGGAAATGCAGAGTGGATTCACAAAAACAACACATAGTCACCTAGTTATTCTTTATCCTCCTTAAACCTACTGCGCAAGTTATATTTCAGATCTAACACAATATCAAAATAGAATCATATCCAATGACGAAGAACACAACATCAATCAAACATAACATAATATATACGTGGTTCACCCTCTCCCTAGGGATACCTCCATAGAACAGTGCTTTATGATATATTAAGATGGAAGCATACAGTTCTTATATGCACTCTTGGCTAGCAAATCTTCTCTTCTTATCTCTCTTTCTCTGCCCTCCCTATGCACCCAATTGTAGGGTTGATATTCACACCCAACTGGAGAACTTACAATACCAGAAGGCTCTCACACACAATAGTACTCACTCGATCACACAACAAAAATAGACACTCAACCAACTTAGCACCAACCCATCCCAGTTTCTTTAGACCTTTATTTATACATTACAATATCTCTCAGAAACCCTTAGGTTAAACCCTAAGTGTCAAAACCCTAGGTGTATAAAACCCTAGGTCAACTTGACCCGTGTTTTCAGGGCTTCACCAGTCTGTCTTTTGTTCCTTCACGCGTGGTGCTTCAAAGCATCTGTTGACATCTTCTTTTTCTTGTTGGTTTGTCCACGATCACTCTTCATTGCTGATTTGTCATCCTCAATCTTCTCGTCCAAGTGCTTGATTTCTCTTACTTCTCTCTATCTTTTCTTCTCTTTTTCTCACTTCAACCCAGTATTAGTCACTATGTCTTCCGCGCAATTCACATTTTTCCTTTTATCCCTTAATCTTCACTTGCTTCCATAACCAAGGGACAAAAGGCCCCCAACACTTACCTGTGACTCGTCCCAAGGCACTTTTGCTTTTACTGAGAGCTGCGAGGCAGATGATTGTCATAGTAAAATTTCAACCGGCTTTCGTTCACCAAACCTTCCTTCCATTTTCCAGTCAAAGTCTTCAACTGCGCAACTCCTCCTTCTGTAACATAGGAAATATTATATGGCCCAAGCCAATGCATCATGAACTTCCCTGGATGCTTCATGAACTTACTATCATATACCAATACCAGATCTCCTTGATTAAAGGATTTCTTCTTGATGTGCATGTCATGGTAGGCCTTTTCTCTTTCTTTCTGAACCTGCTGGTGAAATCCTAAAATAAATTTTTCTTCTTCTAGTTAGACCAACTACGCAAGCCTCTCTTTCACATTTCCAGTGTCATCCATATCTCTAAAGGCTACAATTCTTAGACTAGGAACCAAATATTCCATGGGTACAACTGCTTCTAGACCATAGACCAATTTAAAGGGGGTCTGCATGGTCTGTTTCTTGCAAGTGGTTCTATAGGCCCATAATACTTCTAGTACTCTCAAATCCTAGTCATCCATGTTCACGTTGCATATATTCATCAACACTATCTCCAATATCTTATTGAATGCTTCAACTATCCCATTTTCTTGTGTATGATAGGGTGTGCTCTTATGATGGCGAACTTCAAATTCCTCAATCAAGGCTTCAATAGTCTTGTTAATAAAATGTGTTTCTTGATCGCTCATAAGGATTTTTGGGCATCCAAACCTAGTTATGATATCATCAACTATGAAGCACACAGTTGTAGTTGCATGACATTCCTTAACTTATCTTTCTTCTACCCATATGGTCAAATAATCTATCGCAGTGATTATGTATCTAGATTTTGTGCGCTTTCCTGGTGGGTTGATAGGTCCCACAAATTCAATGTCCCATTTCTCAAATTCTTGTAGGGTTAGTTGTGGTGCTAACGGCATCTCATATCTTATGGATGGCTTCCCAAATCTTTGGCATACATCACAAGCCTTATAGTATTCCTTAGCATCTTTATGTAGAGTAGGCTACCAAAGGCCAGCCCTAAGAATCTTATGCATTGTTTCTTTCCCTGCTTAGTGTCCTCCTGTGATGCCTTCATGTGCTTCTATGAGGACCAATGGTATCTCTACTTCCGTAAAACACCTCCTCAATATATCATCAAGTCCCATCTTGTATAGTTGTCCAACTATAAGTGAAAAATCTACAGTGCGTACTACCAACTATTTCTTCTGAATAATTGTATAGTCACTAGGTGCCAGTCTTATTGACAGGAACTGCACTATCTCCACGAATTGATCATCAACCTTCCTGATGGAAAACAACTGTGCATCTGGAAGTGCATCCTCCAAACTAGTAGGCTCTTCTCCATGTTCCAACCTCAGAAAGTGGCCAGGACCTTTGTTCATTCTTCTTGGCTTAACCATGATCTCGAAATCATATTCCTGAAATAGAAGAAGCCATCTACTTATTCTCCCCCCCAACATTGTCTTGTTGACTAAGTATTTCAGCACAAAGTGATCAGTAAACATTTTAAAGTTTCCTCCCAATAAGTAGTGGCGAAAATTTTGCAACACATACACCATGGCTAATTCTTCTCACTCTGTGGTGGTGTAATTAATATCAGTTGTTGATAGCTTTTTGCTAGCAAAGGCTAGGAGGTGGTTAATGTCTCTAGCTCCTGGTTGTTCTAAAACTGCTCCTAATGCAATAGAATATGCATCGACATGCATGTGAAATTCCTTACTCCAATTTGGGAAAACCAGAATAGGCGCAACAACCATTTTTTGTTTCAGTTTGTTGAAGATCTGTTGGCATTCTTCTCTCCACTGAAACTGACAGTATTTCTTTAGAAGCTTCTCCATGGGTGTTGTGATCTGTGTGTATCCCTTAATGAACTTCTTGTAGTATCCAGTATGTCCCAGTGCAGTGCGAAGCTGTTTGACTGAAGTAGGAGGGGGTAGATCGACTATAATGGCAATATTGGATGGATCTACCAACAATCCCTGCTTGCACACAATATGGCCCAGCAGTACTCTGAAGGGTGAAAAGAAGATGCACTTATTCAAGTTCAATTCAATCTAACACTGCCTGCACTTATCCAACATTAGTATTAAACATTCAATATGATTTTGCAAAATGCTGAAAACAGTCCAATCATCAAAGTATGCTTCCAGGAATTTATGTAAAAAATCCTTAAATGCTTTGACCACCACCCTGGAAAAGATGACTAGTGTATTCTTCATTCCAAATGGCATCACTATATATTGGTAGGATCCCCATTCTGTTGCAAATGTGGTCTTATGGCGATCTTTCTTGGCAATTTGTATCTGATTATATCCTGAAAAATCCATCTGTAAAAGAGTATAACTCATGTCCTCCTACATTGTCTAACACTTCATCAGTGAATGGTGCAGGGAATGGGTCATGCAATCATGCATCATTCAGCTTCCTAAGATCTAAACAAATCCTAATTTCTCCTATATTTTTATCTTGTACCACCATAGGGCTATGCCATTTTGATTCTTCAACAGGTTCTATGATTCCTGCTTCCAGCATTCTGTCAAGCTCAATCTTGACTTTCTCCTTATATTTAGGGTTCAATCTGTAGGGTCTCTATTTGACTGGCCTTGCATCTGGATTCAAAGGGATCCTCATTTCTCCCATGGGTCCCTTAATTCCCTTCATATCAGTGAACTTGGTTGGAAACAAGTCCTGATATTCATGTAGTAATTCTATGATCTTGTCAAAAGTGGCAATATCCCAATAATCTCCNAATCCTAGACCTTCTACATCTCTATGTCCTTTTTCTGTTATGGTCACATTCCTAGGATCATCGTCTTCAACAACATTGATATTGTAACAACCTTGCAACTTCTGAAGTGACACAGTCCATTCATCCTCTTCTTGATCCAAAGGGAGGATAGGTGCTTCCTTGAACAATTTTTGTATTACAACCTATAATTCTTGATCTACTATAGGATATTGGATTTCAAACAAAAAGGTAGTTACAAAGTTCTGAGTCATACCTTCCCAATCTGCAATGATGAGGCACAGTTCCTCTTGAAGATACCAGTTGATGGGAGTTGCGTCCATTGTGTTAATGAATTTGTGTACCCACTAGTCTTGAGGAATGATTTTCGAGACTTCCTCACAACTTCACACATGGTCCTTCAGACAAATTTAACCTGTGTACCTAACTTCGTAGCCTTCTACTTTCTCTTCAAAACACTTTGTCATCAAAGTGAGACATTGTACCCAGTCTATAATATTGTTTTTGTGTGTCCCCCACCATCTCACTGGAGTTGATTTTAGGGCCTAATCCATTGCCAATAACCTTTGTGGTGTTGGTACAATTTCTTCAAAGTCCAACAAGAATGCTTATACGTGATTTAGACCATCAAAGGTGAGAAAGTTACTTATTTTTGTGCCGATCCAGTGTAATTCTCTGGTTAATATATCACATATCCTTATAGATACTTCATACATTTTGTTCTACCAGTTCTCCATTTATTCTTCTAAATACGATGATAATGCGTTGTCACTTCGCCAACTTAGGTTCCCATCGGTCGTAGGATTATTTTAAGCATGTTGTCTGGCTATTAATTTGTATATGGTTTCTAGTTGTATGCACGGTATTCTTCCCTGATGGGTTTTGTGTATTTATGAACTTCATCAGGATCCAAAGGTGCAATAACCCTAAGGCCATCTCCTTCAAATGTCATTCTTCTTTTCTTTAAATCAACCATAGTGGAATTATTGAAAACCCAATCAATTCCTAACAATGCAGGGTAAGGACAACTATCATCAACTATCTTAATCACCTCAAAGTCTGCAAATGTCATTCCATATTCTCTAAATTATAGTTGAACCTTTGATGAAGAAGCCTGATCTCTTCCAAATTCCTTTCTTGCTTCCTCAAATATCTTCTTCTCTTTCCTCGGGTCAAAATCTTGTGTCTTCTCTGCATCTTTCCTGACTTCTGATTCTTCTGTAGTATTTACTTGGATCACTTTATCTTCTCCTGTAACAATGCATCCTCGTATGATAACAACGACTCTGGGATCTACTCCACAAGGTTATGCTTTGATTATTTGTATTTGTTGGTTTCCTCCTCATTTCTCCTGAAGCTTATCCAACAATGTTGGACATTCCTCAACAACATGCTCGAATGAGTTGGAATAGTTTCAAGTGGTACAAGAGTTCTGAAAGTCCCTTTCCAAGTGTCCTGGTGGTGCATAGTTATAGCAGATGATCTATCCTCGACCTCAACCCATACCTCCTCCTCTTCCTTTTCCTCGGAATCCAACCCGAGGGTTGAAGTTTCCTCTCCCAAGGGAATTATACTGCGCAATGCTTCCTTATTGTTGTACTTCACCTTGAATTTTGTATATATCCCTCAACATTTCATGCATGAGATTGTAAGCCCTACAATCCCTATCATCGTGTCCTACCAACTTACAGAATGTGAAATATAGATTTGTGGGTGTCTGGACATATTTTTGTAGATAGTAACATTCATCGGGGCGATGTCGATTTCTACATACCTCACACCAGGGTAGGGTAACTTGCTTCAAAGGGCTTGGAGCTCCAGAGGCCAAGTATTTATGAAATAAGAGACAATGTTCCTTATCATGGCCTTCTGATTTGCATATGATAAACTATATTTCTTCTCTTTTATATTTTCCCTTATCTTTCTTCATATCTTCGACTTACAGTGATAAGCTAGTTAGCTGACTCAATATTTCAATCATGCCTAAGATGGATTCTCCCATAGGGGATGTTTCTAATTTCATGGCGATCTCCAGTGCCTCAACCTGTGAAGCAATCTTCTATTGCATCAAAGGAACTCTGATGTGTGGTAAGAGGGAAACAATGAACCATTCGTTGTTCTGCTCATCTGGGATCTGAAAACTCAAATGGCATGTTAAGGTCTTAAATCTGTGATCAAACTCCGACACAGGTTCAATTGTTCTCTGATTGGTTTATTTTAGTTCTATAATGCACTGTGACTCTGACTTAGGTTTCTTGAATTTGAAAATTAGCATAGTATTAATGGTGTTCAATGTTTTAGGTGTAGCTCCTTGGATGAATTTCATGTACCAGCTCAGTGCGCGGTCTCTTATGGTAGTACTGAATTGAGCTCATTTGTCAACTTCGTCGATGATATTCTTAATACTCCACATAGCTTCACAGAAACCAGTGCTGATCAGGATCTTCAGATCTATCTCTTCTAATGGTGGGTAACCTCATCTCATCTGCCATAGATATTCCTAGGTTTCCTAACTGAGTATGTGGTGGGATGCTAGTGATAGTTCTTTGAGATTTCTGATGACTTAGGTTACTCTCGTTACGTAATGTTGTTGAAGCAACAGGAGGAATAATAGTACTTACTTCAATAGTCAGCGTAGTTTTTGAAGTTTATGTATCTTCTTAGAGAGGTTCCTATGTCCTAGTGGATTATGAATGCTCTTCGTCTGTCAGATCTGCCTCTTCTTCACTGTAGAACCCTTCGTCTTCATAGTTCTACTTAAACAGGTTCATGAGATGAACTTCTATGAACACTCTCCCACTGCGTGTATGTCCATCCTCTGCGTCGTTGTCACTATCTGAATTTTTGAACATTATCTCTTTCGATCTGACCAATTACTTTATCTTCAACATGCTCTTCTCATGCAATATCATCTTGATCTTCAACTTCAGAAAATGTAAAAAATTTCCTCTAGGTCCCTTAAAGAAATATGTTTCTGCTTGACTATACAATTCCACTTTGTCAACAAAAAACTCAGTGATATACCCTCCAATGGTGCTATCAAACTAGTGATCTACTGCTCTTGACACGACGTTATCAACTCTCTTGACCTTCTTGATCAGTTTCATTGTCCAAACAACAGGTGTTCTGAGTTTGACTTCGAACTGGGTATCTGCTAACCTAGATAGCCACTCATATAACTCACGATGGATTCCTCCAAAGAAAATATCGTGTATATTAGTAAAGATATATATTCCCAACCATTCTTCTCTACTAAGATTAAGGTTCTTGTTCTAGGCTTCAGAGAAGTCATTTTCTTGATCTTCTATCCAATTTTGAATATTTGTCTTCGATGGAAACCACCTTGACATTCCCTCAAGAAGATTCTTATCTCGGCAACAGAACCATTTGTTGTCATAGGGGCAGAGCCAGGGTTCAGCTCTAACAATGCACCAACAAGCCCTAACTACTGGCCCTTTTGGAAACACCTATGAAGAAGATGCATTCTCACCTAAATTAGCTATAGGGGGTTGTAGGACACATGTGTCTACAACCAGATGAAATGCAGAGTGGATTCATAGAAACAACACATAGTATCCTAGTTATTCTTTATCCTCCTTAAACCTACTGCGCAAGTTATATTTCATATCTAACACAATATCACAATAGCATCATATTCAATGACAAAGAACACAACATCAATCACACATAACACAAGATATACGTGGTTCACCCTCTCCCTAGGGCTATGTCCACATAACTGTGCTTTATGATATATTAATATGGAATCATACAGTTCTTATCTGTGCTTTTGTCTAGAAGATCTTCTCTTCTTCTCTCTCTTTATCTCCCCTCCCTGCACACCCAGCTGCAGGGTTAAACTTCGCACACAGCTGAAGATGTTACAATACCAAAAGGCCCTCACACACAACACTTCTCTCTCACACAATAGTACTCACTCGATCACACAACAACAATGGAATCTCAACAAACTTAGCACCAACCCATCCTAGTTCCTTTAGAAATTTATTTATACATTACAATAGCTCTTGAAAACCCTTAGTTTAAAACCTATGTGTAAAAACCCTAGATACTAAAACCCTAGGTCAACCTAACCCTTGTTTTCAGGGCTTTGCCAACCTGTCTTTCCTTCCTTCACGCGAGGTGATTTAAAGCATCTGTTGACATATTCTTTCTCTTTATGAGTTTTCCACGATACCTCTTCCTTGTTGATATATCATCCTCGATCTCCTCATCCAATGACTAGCTTTCTCTTACTTCTCTCCATATTTTCTTATCTTTTTCTCACTTCGACCCAGTATTAGTCATCGTGTCTTCCGCGCAGTTCGCATTTTGAATTTTCTACCTTAATATTTGATTTCTTCCATAACCAAGGGCCGATAGTCCCCATAATCATTCCATCCCACTTGTACTTGGAATTCTTCCCCCCAATTTTCTCCCTTATTTCCACTTATTCACTCAGAAAAAAGAGATTGGAAAAATTGTTCAATAATTGTTAGTTGTTGGTGTCATTTTCCCTAGTACAAGCCCTTATTCATCTCTGTTACATATAAATCTATCCTACAAATAAGACAGACCTCCCTTGGACCTAACCTTGGTCCAATATAGACAACAAATATAGATAACTATATGTTTTCCCTAGATCTAAACAAATTGATTCCTTTTTACACTAAGAGAGAGAGTGGCATACCTCTTTAATGAAAATTTTCCTCATATGTCCTAGTTGATGCTGTTGGACACACCTACCACACTTAGAGGGGGGGGGTGAATGAGTGTGGGGCTCTTTTTCCCAAACCTTCCATCTTGCACAAAAACTCATCAATTAGCATTCAACATTTATTCATTACCCATTGTTGTCATTTATAACCAGTTAGATGTGAGCACATATCA
>SNQJ01S0108908.1:0-29333 GCA_010110895.2 Picea sitchensis
CCTCTTCAGTTGATAACTGAGTAAAATAACATAAAAATATCACTTAATGAAACCGTACAAGAGTTTTCAACTACATTTATGAAATTTTACAATTCAATTCCTACTGAAGTAAAACCTCCTCCTGGAGCCACCCAACTTTGATATGCTGATTATTTTGACAATGACTTTTCCTTGTTGTTAAGGGAAAGGAGATCCAATACATTAGATGATATGATGAGTGATTCAATTGAATTAGAGGTAAATCTAATGACATCAGGAAAGATCAAACATAATCCCGACATAGATGTGAAGAAGGGCTAAGGAGAAGCACAACCCTCAAATTCTTAATCATCATATGAGAAATTTGAATTAATGATGAAAACTATGGAAATATTCATGGAAAGAATGTATTTGGAGAATAAGCCTTCCACCGGGGATCAGACTGATTTTCAACCCATAAATCAAAATTTTAGAAGAGCTCCAATTCCACAAATCAGAAAAAGAGACCAGAGAAATCAAGGTGATCAATAGATAAAACCTCCTTTCCAAAACAACTATGTAAATGAAGATTTTGATCAAACAATTGAAGACAATATGCATTGTTGTGATGATATAGAAACAAATGTGTTCTTAACTATAGGATAACATGATCAATTTATGGATGTAAATGATAAGTTTATGCAGGATAATGATGATATGTTGTCATTGGAAACATAAGAGTTTAAGAAGGGATATCAAAATGCTATTATGTAGCTTCAGAAACAATATAACCTCATAAGCAAAAAAATACCTGCAAATCCTCCAAAGTAAAATCCTACAAGGGAACTTCCTATAAATACACCTTCTTCAAGCCAACCTAAGAAGGATAATTCAGCAAAGGATGCAATGGAGAAAGGAAAATCCAAAGAATAACCCCCAAAGAAAATACCCGAGGCAAGAAATACAGTAGTGATCAAAGAGGTATAGAAAATCCCATCTCCTTTTAATTTTGAAAGTAAAATGGCTAAAATCAAAATTTCTGTACCATTCAATGAGCTGATTAAGAATGGTGAATATAGAAATCAGATCATTAAAATGATCAAAATGGAAGAATCCCCTGACACCTTGAATGTACAAGATGATCACCCTGCTATCTTGTTTGTCCCACGTGTGGAGGAGAGTGGCGATGTTGATGATGCCCATCCTTTTTATGTTAGTATTAAAATTCATGACATGACCTTACATAATGCCATGTTAGATTCAGGTTCATCACATAATATGATTCTCAAGGTGTTCATGGATGAGTTGGGCCTAGATATTACAAGACCTTACAAGGATCTTTTCTCTTTTGATTCAAGGAAGGTGAAATGCTTGGGTTTAATCAAGGATATGGTTGTATCATTGTCTCAAATTCCATCAAAAAATATGATCATGGATGTGGTGGTTGCTGACATCCCTCCTAAATTTGGAATTTTGTTATCTAGATCTTGGGATACAAAGTTGAAAGGAACTTTACACATGGATATGTCATATGCTACTATTCCTGTTTTTGGCCAAGAAAGGAGGTTGTACAAATAAGTGTTGCTCAAGTACATGGTGAGTAGAAAAACTCAACCAAACAACCATCCCATTTACTCTGTAGATACCGAGGTTGGTTCCTCTATTTTCTATAATGAATTGAGTTTTGAAGACAAGGAGACAACGATTGTCATGGTCATCAAAGACAAAAATGATCATCAAATAGAGGAAATTAAAAATCAGCCAAACAATGAAGAGAATGAGATGTGGAATATGAGATTTTATGGAGCTACTAGAAGAGAAGGAGCAAGATCTGGTGTGTGGATTAACCCTCCCAAGATAGATACAAAACTCCGTTCTTACAAAATTGCTTTTGATTGCACCAATAACATGGATGAATATGAGGCACTGATTTTCAGATAGAAGACTTTAAAAGAATTGGGTGCTAGGATGATAGTTGTACATGGAGATTATGAGCTTGTTATTAATCAGGTAAAAGGTATAGATCAGTCCAAGAATCCTAGATTGAGGGGATATCGGAATTTAGTACTTGATATTATTGAAGTTTTTCATAATAAAATTTATTAGTGATTCCTAGGGGGAAAAATCAAATTGCAGACGCTTTAGCTACTTCATCCTCGGTTTTCAAAATTCCAATTTTTCCTAACAAAAAGTATGAAATTGAAGTCAAGCATAGGCCAACAGTACCTGACAACATTAAATATTGGCAAATATTTGAAGATGACAAACATGTAGAAATATTCCTTTAGATGAATGATGAATTTGCTAATTCGAATATTGATGATGAGTGTTCTTGTGAAGAGAATGAAGATGAAGTTGTGTTCAACTATGATGACCTTTTTCAAAATCAGATGGCTGGAAGAGATATAGTGTGGCTCAAAAATAACATTATTCCCAAAGGCTTGTGTCCATTGGAAAATATTTTTGACAACAATGATGTAGCCATAAACCCTAAAATCACTGCAAATGATGAGGACATAGAATATTGCAACATTGGAACTTAGACGGATCCCAAGATCATCAAACTACCCAAAACACTCAGTCCAGAGATTAAACAGAGGTATATCATCCTAATGAAGGATTTCCCTGATGTCTTTGCATGGAGTTATGAAGATTTGAAGGTTTATGATACTAAGGTAATTCAACATGTAATTCCAATCAAGGATGATCATAAACCCTTCAAGAAAAAGTTGAGAAGAATAAATCCTTTGTTGTTGGCATTGATTGAAAAGGAGGTAATGAAGTTTTTTGATGCCAAAATTATAGTGTCCTTAAGATTTTCCAACTGGGTGGCTAGCCTAGTGCATGTCAGGAAGAAAAGTGGTGATATTAGGTTGTGTGTAGACTTTCAGAATCTAAACAGAGTGTCTCTCAAAGACAATTATCCACTTCCTAAGATGGATTACATATTGCAGAAGGTGGTTGGATCTCAGAAGATATCAATGCTTGATGGTTTATCTGGATACAACCAAATCATGGTGCATCCTGATGACCAAGAGAAGACAAATTTTACAACACCTTGGGGCACCTTCATGTATGAAAAAATTCCTTTTGGGATTATGAATGTAGGGTAAATGATCTGGGTGGATATTAGTGGCCACCCACCTATTCCAACTGGTTCCTTGTGTCCATTTTTTGTTTAGAACGGTCTTCTGTACTGCTTTGTAATTGTGGGTTCTATAATTTTGGGGATGTATGAATCCCCACACATCCTCCAGGTGAATATAGGTGGCCTCTTTCCTAATCAAACTGACTTATTTTGTATGTTTTCATGTTAGCACATCTTGCTATACTTCCGGGGCTGGTTTGGGGCATTAAACGTTGTTTTTTTGTCTTGCCACAATTAAAACGTAGACATAGTTAGAGTTTGACGACAAAATGTGTATTTTTCTGAAAGACATTTCCAATGGGATTTCACAGGCCTAAAACAGAGGTCGTATGCAAAAGTTACAGCCCTAGGAATTTGAGGTACCAAATTACACCAACTT
This sequence comes from Picea sitchensis, assembly GCA_010110895.2. Taxonomy (NCBI): domain Eukaryota; kingdom Viridiplantae; phylum Streptophyta; class Pinopsida; order Pinales; family Pinaceae; genus Picea; species Picea sitchensis. Next base: position 3,486 of record SNQJ01S0108908.1, read on the forward strand.
ACGTATAGGGCACACATAAATTTTGGTGTTTCACCTTCTAGGGCTAGGTTTTTGGATGTCTAGGGTTTTGGAATTCATGATTAATATCAAAAATGCCTATGGAGCCTCATTGTAATCAATTATGCTCAGACGGATGCACATAGCAGCCACATCTTTTCTCAAAGATAACTACCACCATTCAAGCAAGTTTTCAGTTATGCAATTTTACAGTTTAAGCCTATTTCATTATTTAATAGAAGATATTGTTCACTATATATTTGTGTTATTCTCCATATCTATGTGTATTGTATTCAGTTTGTTAATCAGTTCGTTATGCTCCTAAATATGGATCGGTGGTATCAGAACAATATGCTCTTCATTTATTTTTCTTCGTGCATGTCCCCGATTAGATCTAGGTACAAGAAGTTGGGACTTGAACCAATCGAGCCATTACTATATCAGCCACGCTGAGCCCAAAAATAACCCATAGGGGATGAAAAGAAAGATGATGGAGCAGGAGGTCTTATTAAAATGTTGCTCGAGGAAGCCCTCACACGACAAAGGAATGAAATGATGGACAAATTCGCGCAAATCCTTCGACGACTGCCCACAGGAGAAGCATCTTCATCAAGCGACCATGCAACCCCCTTCAAGGTACAGGTAAATTTTGATATTCCATTATTTGAAGGACTGATAGATGTAGATGCTGTAGATAAATGGTTGAATATGCTCGAAGGATATTCTTCGGTCCACAATTTTTTCGATAGGGAAAAGAGAACTTTTTCACTCCTTAAGGTCGTTCCCCATGTTAAATACCAGTGGGATACTTATTCTGAGAAAAGGGTCATGGAGGAATCTACAATTTTTGTGGTGGCCCCTGTTGAGACTCGAAACTAAAATGGGTTGCAGCAAATCAATCCCAAGGCAACCTCGAACCACTTTGGATTGGAAGCTGCCCCTCCCAACCCGAGAGGGATCTCTCGAATAATGTCACAAAATAATCTTCAGTAAGTGTGAAAAGGTGGGCAGATTTATGGGTAAATGATGGTCTTGGATTCTTAGAGTTTGGGGGTTAAACCAAGGAAATGGTCCATTGGGCATGGAGTCAAATGAAAACTGAAGAAAGGAGATAATAGCAATGATCATATAATTTGCAGAAAGTGAGGCAAAGTAAGTCTATCTTTCAGCGATTTGATAATCATGATGCAGTAGCAGAAAAAGGAAAGGAAAGGCCGATGTAGCAGAGAATATATGTAGAATTCTGGAAGTGTAGACTGGTCTTACACCCGCTGATAGCTGGTGTAGAGGAAAGATAGTAAACAATTACAGAAGACCAAAATTCATTTGCTATAGTAGTGGTCGTACTAAAGTATAACGAAGCACATTAGTTAGAAGAAAATGAACTTGTAACACAGTCGTGACGGATTAAGGAAGAAATAAACAATATGATAAAGACAATATCAACTGCAGGTAAGGAACATATAAATGAGTTCCAAACAGATTTAACACAGCTGAAAAGAAGAAGAACATACTGAAAGAAATCGACTGTGATGAATCTCATAGTCTCAAGCAAATACATCATCTTTATTTCTCCAATCTAGCTTACAAAATAACTCAGCATTACAAAGGAACCCCTCTTCACAAGAGTTTTTTCCCTAGCTCGTTCCCCTGCGCCCATTTTCCTTTCTCTGTTACATACATCAGTCTTTTAAAAGAGAAAAAATCTAAAATAAAACTCTTATTTTTCCGGGGCATATGAAACGGTTTTCCTTCTCCGGACTGTGCGACTGTCGGACGTGCTGCTGTTACTAATATTTTAACCATTTGTTAATTGCTTTGACACCTCGTCATTCCTTCCTTGACACTTGGAAGCTGCGGTTTTGCTTTTATGATTCTTTGAGATTCAACCTGACTATAGCTTTTGCAAACATTTAAATATCCATCAATATGCACCGAATGAAATAATCCAAATGCAAATATGTCTTGATATAAATTTGTGTAAAAAAGGTAAATCCAGCCGCAGGGAAATGTTAAAACTCAGCAAATATGTTGCGAAGTTAAATTTACAGTGCACATCATGATTGATTTAGCTGAAAAATACAATTTGTCAGTGGAGGAGAAAATTTGAGAGGCACCATGAACACATTTAGTCAGTGTCCCCTCCAAAGTAGTTGTAAAGCCGCTCTCACGTCACTAATGAAAGAATTTGTGGACCTTTTCCATTGTTAATCCGTGCTACGACTGACAAGTTCTGATTTGTGTTTTAGTGTATGGCTGCATCGTCCAGAAATTTCATCATATGACATTGAACTCAATCAACTGATAGAAACTCCAATTGGCTGGAAGACGCTCACTTGCAAGCTGAAATGTTTGAATTCACCCATTATTGACCATCGCATTTAGAGCACCTAAGGGGATTTCATTTCGACCTAAACTATTCCATACAGTGAATTGAAGTATTATATATACCTTAGGTCTGTTTACCATTTCCTAACATTGAGTTGCAAGGCTATAGAGCCTGCGTATAATTATTAGATAATGGAGGCCTCTCCAGAGTCGGAACCAGAAGAGAGAGACCACCGCCTATAATTTTAAACCTGCTGTTGATCTTTAAGAGATTCCATAAACAACTATGCTAAGTCAATCTTCTCAGAGTTGGTCCACCAAAAAAATATCATGCCCTGTCAATGTCTTGATAATGCGATCAACACTGAAGCTTGGGGTGATGCTAATGTTAAAGCCTCATAACCATATAATAGATTTGGATGAGAACAATTAAGAGCAATACCTTTCTTGGATACAATGAACATTTGTATCTGAGTTCCAATACAGGCTGCAAGCATTATGTCTCCTTTAACTCTCCCGTCCCCTTCTAGTCTATACCACTGAGGCACCAACGGATTGTCGGGAGGCATACGCATCGGAACCTTTGAGAGATCAAAGCAAACACCACCGAGGAAATCATCTCTGCTTCCAGTGTCTTCATCCAACTTACATAAAAAATTCCATCCACGACAGCACCCAAGCAACCAGATCTCCTTGTTAGCATTTCCATAAATCAGACTCGGGAACATACACGATGGCTTCACTGCAAAGACTGGTGTTTGGGAGAGGTTCAAGGAACACATGTGTGTGTTGTGGCGATGAATTTGACAGTTCGACTAATTCTGGAAATGGTAGCCGTTTTACTTAGCACTATCTATGCTTTGACAAATGGTGCATTTCTAGTCTTTACGTGGATTCTGTCTTAGGATCTTGGTGACTACCAGGTGCTCTGACAACTTTTGAATCGTTTGACAAGTGGAAAAGGATTTCTGCGTTACACTGCCTTTGATGCATGGATGTCTTTGTTGCATGGTAGCGTTGATCAAATTCATAGCGAAGGATAGCTGATAACACTTTCGAATATGGTATGTTGCAAATCCAATCAGACAGCTACAGTATTCTTCCGCCGGCCAATTGATCGGGACAAACTGCTTGTAGATTTGGGGTTAGTCGAACCACCGCACCAACGACCACACCGTGCTCACCGACGCCTCCACAACAGTCTCACGCAGGGAAGAAGGGTTACCAGAGCCCAGTGTAGCCTATAAGTGTTCATTTCTAATAGCCATAGAATCCAGAACTTCCGCATTGATTGTTTCATCTTCCAAGTTGATGGAATCCAATTTTTCCTTAATACATTGTAGTGCAGCCTCGGTGCAAAGAGTTGGAATATCTGCCCCAACATAACCATGTGTATTCTTTGAAATACATTCAATATCAACATCTTCCGCAAACTTCATATTCTTTGTGTGGATGCGAAGAACCTCCAGTCGACCAACTTCATCTGGAATCCCAATGTCAATTTTACGATCAAACCTACCAAACCTTTTAAGTGTTGGATCAATGCTGTTAGGCCTATTTGTTGCTCCTTTTGACCACCACATTCAGAGAGGATTAGTTAAACGACTACTATTTTCTTTAGCGAGTTTCAGTGTTTAGCGCCAGCTAAAATACAATTGATCATTTATCCCTTGAAAGGAATTGGAGATTCACATTGAATTACACCATCCAAATCACTAAATGTCCATCAATTGCTCCAAACATATATTTGGAGTTACCTTTGGCATTCTCAACATATCTCTAGTATCAGTGCCGGTATATCCTCACTACTTGTTCGATGCGTCGCCGACAGAGGGGACAATTTGATAAGTGTGATGAGCATGATGTACAATAGCACATATGACCACATGGAACAAAGACTGCATTATATTCGTGTTCCAAACATATTAGACACATATCTGGCATTGGATTGTCTCTTTCCACATCATGACTATGTTGGCTTCCTGCATCGTTCTGGTCCCCTTCATGGGCATTCTGCTCCCTCCGCTGAGTTGCAGGTCTCATTACCCTTCTTTTCCATTCACGATGTATTCTCCTTTCCATAATATGCATGAGGGCATGTGTTGTCATTAAATACACACCGAAAATTGTGAATCCCAGAGATGCAAACTTGAACCACCTTGCCCATTTCCAAAGATTTGCACTAAGTTGGTCAATAAACTTTGGGGAGACATAAAATGGCCCTTTGATAGGCTTCTGGATTCGAATTGTACCTATATCATCTTTCATGGCCAACAACAGTCAGCGTAGCATCTATGGGAAGTACTTTCTCGACTCGCTTCACTCCAAGCATCTTAAGGCCTTGCAAATAGTCTAGTGTACTACGTACAGGTGACCAGCCAGATTCTTCAAAAACTTCACTTGCAATAGTTAATTCTAAGGCTCTTTCCCCACGAGCACCAAAAACATATACTCTGTCTGTTCCATCCTCCAGATACCATGGGATCTCTTTTATTATTGGAAGCATCAAAGCAGAGTTTGGAATCCAACCTGCATCATTGTGCTTTACAAAATGTTGCTCGGCCATCTCCTCCAAAATAACACATTTGAGACTGATGTTTTGGCAAATTGATTGGTGTTTTAGATCCGACTCGTCCAACAACCGAAAAAACCAAAGGTAAGACTTCACTTGCTGTATCCAGAAGTAAAGCTTCCAATTTGTTCTCAGAGAGTTACAACAGCTGAAGAGAGGACATCCCTCCTAGTGTAGAAAGTAGGCTTCCAGAGAGAAAATTGCGACCTAGATATAACGTGATCAATCCAGTGAGGTTGCTCATCTCCTGGGTATACTACCAGTGCAATGATTTTCAGTCAAAGAGAGATAAAACAAAGTTTGAGAAAGCTGGCCTACGCTTCCAGGTAAGTCGCTCTTAAGAGCATTGTTCCGAAGAGAGAGTTTTTGAAGACTGGTGTAGTTAGAAAGTGCTCCAAATATGGGAATGGAGTCAGCACTAAACAAACGATTCTAAGAAAGATAAAGTCTCTCAAGATGTCACAGCCAGTCAAATTCCCGAGGTATGCCTCCTGTTAATACATTACTAGATAGTGAAAGCTTAAAAAACTGAGAGCAATTTCCGAAATCTGTTACAACATAGACTCCATCTAGGGATGGTACTTTCTTGTAAAGTGACAAGAACAATAGACCAGGTGCCTTCATCCATTGGGCGACCTTAACGTGAAAGTTGTAATTCTGAGTTCTCCCACCAATGAAATGACCATCGAAAACTTTTAATGGAGTCGCCAGAGCATGTGCAACCAATATTTGCCTATGACCAATTGCTCAACCAGGGCTTAGGACTATGAAAATGTCGTTCTCCCAGGGATAGATATCAACTTTGAATCCCCGACAGCGGCGCCAAAATGTTGACACTCGAAACTGAAATGGGTTGCAACAAATCAATCCCGAGGCAACCTCGAACCACTTTGGATTGGAAGTTGCCCCTCCCAATCCGAGAGGGATCTCTCGAATAATGTCACAAAATAATCTTCAGTAAGCATGAAAATGTGGGCATATTTATGGGTAAATGATGGTCTTGGATTCTTAGATTTTGGGGCTTAAAACAGGGAAATGGTCCATTGGGCATGGATTCAAATGAAAACCGAAGAAAGGAGATAATAGCAATGACCATATAACTTGCGGAAAGTGAGGCAAAGTAAGTCTATCTTTCAACGATTTGATAATCATGATGCGGTAGCATAAAAAGGAAAGGAAAGGTTGATATAGCAGAGAATATATGAAGAATTATGGAAGTGTAGACTGGTCTTACACCCGCTGATAGCTGGTGCAGAGGAAAGACAGTAAACAATTATAGAAGACCAAAATTCATTCGCTATAGTAGTGGTCGTACTAAAGTATAACGAAGCACATCAGTTAGAAGAAAACAAACTTGTAACACAGTCGTGACAGATTAAGGAAGAAATAAACAATATGATAAGGACAATATCAACTGCGGGTAAGGAACATATAAATGAGTTCCAAATAGGTTTAACACAGCTGAAAAGAAGAAGAACATACTGAAAGAAATCGACCGTGATGAATCTCACAGTCTCAAGAAAATACAACATCTTTATTTCTCCAATCTGGCTTACAAAATAACTCAGCATTACAAAGGAACCCCTCTTCACAAGAGGTTTTTCCCCAGCTCGTTCCCCCGCGCCCCTTTTCCTTTCTCTGTTACATACATCAGTCTTTTAAACGAGAAAAAATCTAAAATAAAACTCTTAGTTTTCTGGGGCATATGAAACGGTTTTCCTTCTCTGGACTGTGCGACTGCCAGACGCGCTGCTGTTACTAATCTTTTAACCATTTGTTAATTTCTTTCACACCTTTTCATTCCTTCCTTGACACTTGGAAGCTGCGGTTTTTCCTTTATGATTCTTTGAGATTCAACCTGACTATAGATTTTGCAAACATTTAAATAGCCATCAATATGCACCGAATGAAATAATCCAAATGCAAATATGTCTTGATATAAATTTGTGTGAAAAAGGTAAATCCAGCCGCGGGGAAATGTTAAAACTCAGCAAATATGTTGCGAAGTTAAATTTACAGTGCACATCATGATTGATTTAGCTGACAAATACAATTTGTCAGTGGAGGAGAAAATTTGAGAGGCACCATGAACACATTTAGTCAGTGTCCGCTCCAAAGTAGTTGTAAAGCCTCTCTCACATCACTAATGAAAGAATTTGTGGACCTTTTCCATTGTTAATCCGTGCCACGGCTGACAAGTTCTGATTTCTATTTTAGTGTATGGCTATATCATCCAGAAATTTCATCATATGACATTGAACTCAATCAACTGATAGAAACTCCAATTGGCTAGAAGATGCTCACTTGCAAGCCGAAATGTTTGAATTCACCCATTATTGACCATCGCATTTAGAGCACCAAAGGGGATTTAATTTCGACCTAAACTATTCCATACAGTGAATTGAGGTATTATATATACCTTCGATCTGTTTACCATTTCCTAACATTGACTTGCAAGGCTATAGAGCCTACGTATAATTATTAGATAATGGAGGCCTCTCCAGAGTATGAACCAGAAGAGAGAGACCACCGCCTATAATTTTAAACCTTCTATTGATCTTTAAGATATTCCATAAACATATATACTAAGTCAATCTTCTCAGAGTCGGTCCACCAACAAAATATCTTGCCCCGTCAATGTCGTGATAATGCGATCAACACTGAAGCTTGGGTGATGCTAATGTTAAAGCCTCATAACCATATAATAGAGCTGGATGAGATCCATTAAGAGCAATGCCTTTCTTGGATACAATGAACATTGGTATCTGAGTTCCAATCCAGACCGCAAGCATTATGTCTCCTTTAAATCTCCCATCCCCTTCCACTCTATACCACTGAGGTGCCAACGGACTATCGAGAGGCATACGCATCGGAACCTTCGAGAGATCAAAGCAAACACCGTCGAGGAAATCATCTCTGCTTCCAGTGTCTTCATCCAACTTACATAAAAAATTCCATCCACAACAACACCCAAGCAACCGGATCTCCTTGTTGGCATTTCCATAAATCAGACTCAGGAACATACACGATGGCTTCCCTACAAAGACTGACATTTGGGAGAGGTTCACAGAACACCTGTGCGTGTTGTGGTGATGATGTTGACAGTTCGACTAATTCTGGAAATGGTAGCCGTTTTACTTAGCACTGTCTATGCTCTGACAAATGGTGCGTTTCTGGTCTTTACGTGGATTATGTCTTAGGATCTTGGTGACTACTAGGTGCTCTGACATCTTTTGAATCGTTTGACAAGTGGACATGGATTTCTGCATTACACTGCCTTTGATGCATCGATGTCTTTGCTACATGGTAGCATTGATAAAAATCACAGTGAAGGATAGCTGATAACACTTTCGAATATGGTATGTTGCAAATCCAATTAGACATCTACAGTATTCGTGCGCCGGCCAATCGATCGGGACAAACTGCTTGTAGATTTGGGGTTAGTCGAACCACCGCACTAGCGACCAAACCATGCTCACCGATGCCTCCACAACACTCTCACATAGGGAAGAAGGGTTACCAGAGCCCAATGCAGCCTGGAAGTGTTCATTTGTAACAACCATAGAATTCAAAACTTTCGCATCAATTGTTTTATCTTCCAAGTCGATGACATCCAATTTTTCTTTAATACATTGTAGTGCAGCCTCGGTGCAAAGAGCTGCAAGATCTACCCCAGCATAACCGTGTGTATTATTTGAAATACATTCAAGATCAACATCTTCTGCAAGCTTCATATTCTTTGTGTGGATGCGAAGAACCTCCAGTCGACCAACTTCATCTGGAACCCTAATGTCAATTTTACGATCAAACCTACCAAACCTTTTAAGTGCTGGATCAATGCTATTAGGCCTATTTGTTTCTCCCTTTTACCACCACATTCAAAGAGGCTTAGTTAAACGAATACTATTTTCTTTAGCGAGTTTCAATGTTTAGCCCCAACTAAAATACAATTGATCATTTATCCCTTGAAAGGAATTGGAGATTCACATTGAATTACACCATCCAAATCACTAAATGTCCATCAATTACTCCAAACATATATTTGGAGTTACCTGTGGCATTCTCAACATATCTTTAGTATTAGTGTCGGTATGTCCTCACTACTTGTTTGATGCGCTGCCGACAGAGGGGACAATCTGATAAGTGTGATGAGCATGATGTACAGTAGCACATATGACCACACGGAACAAAGACTGCATTATATTCATGTTCCAAACATATTAGACATATATCTGGCATTGGATTGTCTCTTTCCACATCATGACTATGTTGTCTTCCTGCATTGTTCTGGTCCCCTTCATGGGAATTCTTCTCCCTCCGCTGAGCTGCAGCTCTCATTACCCTTATTTTCCATTCACGATGTCTTCTCCTTTCCATAATATGCCTGAGGGCATGTGTTGTCATTAAATACACGCCGAAAATTTTGAAGCCCAGAGATGCAAACTTGAACCACCTTGCCCATTTCCAAAGATTTGCAATAAGTGGGTCAATAAACTTTGGGGAGACATAAAATGGCCCTTTGATAGGCTTCTGGATTCGAATTGTCCTTATATCATCTTTCATGGCCAACAATAGTCAGAGTAGCGTCTGTGGGAAGTACTTTCTCGACTCGCTTCACTCCAAGCATCTTAAGGCCTTGCAAATAGTCTAGTGTACCACGTATAGGTGACCGACTAGATTCTTCAAAAAATTCACTTGCAACAGTTAATTCTAAGCCTCTTGCCCCATGAGCACCAACAACATATACTTTGTCTATTCCATCCTCCAGATACCATGGAATCTCTTTTCTTATTGGAAGCATCAAAAGAGAGTCTGGAATCCAGCCCACATCATTGTGCTTTAAAAAATGTTGCTCGGCCATCTCTTCCAAAATAACACATTTGAGACTAATGTTTTGGCAAATTGATCGGTGTTTCAGATCCGACTCATCCAACAACCGAAAAAACCAAAGGTAATACTTCACTTGCTGTATCCAGAAGTAAAGCTTCCAATTTGTTCTCGGAGAGTTGCAGCAACTGAAGAGAGGACATCCCTCCTAGTGCAGAAAGTAGGCTTCAAGAGAGAAAATTGCGACCTAGATATAATGTGATCAATCCAGTGAGGTTGCTCATCTCCTGGGGTATACTACCAGTGCAATGATTTCCAGTCAAAGAGAGATAAAACAGAGTTTGAGAAATATGGCCTATGCTTCCAGGTAAGTTGCTCTTAAGAGCATTTTTCCGAAGAGAGAGTTTTTGCAGACTGGTGTAGTTAGAAAGTGCTGCAAATATGGGAGTGGATTTGACACTAAACAAACGATTCTAAGGAAGATAAAGTCTCTCAAGATGTCGCATCCAGTCAAATTCCCGAGGTATGACTCCTGTTAAGACATTACTAGATAGTGAAAGCTTCAAAAACTGAGAGCAATTTCCGAAATCTGTTACAACATAGGCTCCATCTAGGGATGGTGCTTTCTTGTAAAGTGCCAAGAATAGTAGACCAAGTGCCTTCATCCATTGGGCGACCTTAACATGAAAGCTGTAATTCTGAGTTCTCCCGCCAGTGAAATCACCATTGGAAACTTTTAATGGAGTCGCCAGAGCATGTGCAACAAATATTTGCCTATGACCAGCTGCTCAACCAGGCCTTAGGACTATGAAAATGTCGTTCTCCCAGGGATAGACATCAAATTCGAATCCCCGACAGTGGTGCCAAAATGTTGACACTCAAAACTAAAATGGGTTGCAACAAATCAATCCCGAGTCAACCTCGAACCACTTTGGATTGGAAGTTGCCCCTCCCAACCCGAGAGGGATCTCTCGAATAATGTCACAAAATAATCTTCAATAATCATGAATAGGTGGGAAGATTTATGGGTAAATGATGGTCTTGGATTCTTAGAGTTTGGGGGTTAAACCAGGGAAATGGTCCATTGGGCATGGAGTCAAATGAAAACCAAAGAAAGGAGATAATAGCAATGATCATATAACTTGCGGAAAGTGAGGCAAAGTAAGTCTATCTTTCATCGATTTGATAATCATTATGCGGTAGTAGAAAAAGGAAAGGAAAGGCCGATGTAGTAGAGAATATATGCAGAATTCTGGAAGTGTAGACTAGTCTTACACCCGCTAATAGCTGGTGCAGAGGAAAGACAGTAAACAATTATAGAAGGCCAAAATTCATTCGCTATAGTAGTGGTCGTACTAAAGTATAACGAAGCACATCAGTTAGAAGAAAACAAACTTGTAACACAATCATGACGGATTAAGGAAGAAATAAACAATATGATAAAGACAATATCAACTGCGGGTAAGGAACATATAAATGAGTTCCAAACAGATTTAACACAGCTAAAAAGAAGAAGAACATACTGAAAGAAATCGACCGTGATGAATCTCACAGTCTCAAGCAAATACACCATCTTTATTTCTCCAATCTAGCTTACAAAATAACTAAACATTACAAAGGAACCCCTCTTCACAAGAGGTTTTTCCCCAGCTCGTTCCCCCGCGCCCCTTTTCCTTTCTCTGTTACATACATCAGTCTTTTAAAAGAGAAAAAATATAAAATAAAACTCTTAGTTTTCCGGGGCGTATGAAATGGTTTGCCTTCTCCGGACTGTGTGACTGTCGAACGCACTGTTGTTACTAATCTTTTAACCATTTGTTAATTGCTTTGACACCTCATCATTCCTTCCTTGACACTTGGAAGCCGCGGTTTTGCTTTTATGACTCTTTGAGATTCAACCTGACTATAGCTTTTGCAAACATTTAAATAGCCATCAATATTCACCGAATGAAATAATCCAAATGCAAATATGTCTTGATATAAATTTGTGTGAAAAAGGTAAATCCAGCCGCGTGGAAATGTTAAAACTCAACAAATATGTTGTGAAGTTAAATTTACAGTGCACATCATGATTGATTTAGCTGACAAATACAATTTGTCAGTGGAGGAGAAAATTTGAGAGGCACCATGAACACATTTAGTCGGTGTCCGCTCCAAAGTAGTTGTAAAGCCACTCTCACGTCACTAATGAAAGTATTTGTGGACCTTTTCCATTGTTAATCTGTGCCATGGCCGACAAGTTCTGATTTCTATTTTAGTGTATGGCTGTATCATCCAGAAATTTCATCATATGACATTGAACTCAATCAACTGATAGAAACTCCAATTGGCTGGAAGACGCTCACTTGCAAGCTGAAATGTTTGAATTCACCCATTATTGACCATCACATTTAGAGCACCGAAGGGGATTTCAGTTTGACCTAAACTATTCCATATAGTGAATTGAAGTATTATATATACCTTAGGTCTGTTTACCATTTCCGAACATTGAGTTGCAAGGCTATAGAGCATGTGTATAATTATTAGATAATGGAGGCCTCGCCAGAGTCTGAACTAGAAGAGAGAGACCACCGCCTATAATTTTAAACCTGCTGTTGATCTTTAAGAGATTCCATAAACAAATATGCTAAGTCAATCTTCTCAGAGTCGGTCCACCAACAAAATATCCTACCCCGTCAATGTCTTGATAATGCGATCAACACTGAAGCTTGGGGTGATGCTAATGTTAAAGCCTCATAACCATATAATACAGCTGGATGAGAACCATTAAGAGCAATGCCTTTCTTGGATACAATGAACGTTGGTATCTGAGGTCCAATCCAAACCGTAAGCATTATGTCTCCTTTAACTCTCCCGTCCCCTTCCAGTCTATACCACTGAGGCGCCAATGGACTGTTGGGAGGCATACGCATCGGAACCTTCAAGAGATCAAAGAAAACACCATCGAGGAAATCATCTTTGCTTCTGGTGTCTTCATCCAACTTACATAAAAAATTCCATCCACGGCAGCACCCAAGTAACCGGATCTCCTTGTTGGCATTTCCATAAATCAGACTTGGGAAGATACACGATGGCTTCCCTGCAAAGACTGGCATTTGGGAGAGGTTCACAGAACACTTGTGCGTGCTGTGGCGATGAATTTGATAGTTCGACTAATTCTGGAAATGGTAGCCGTTTTACTTAGCACTGTCTATGCTCTGACAGATGGTGCGTTTTTGGTCTTTACGTGGATTCTGTCTTAGGATCTTGGTGACTACCAGGTGATCTGATAGCTTTTTAATCATTTGACAAGTGGACAGGGATTTCTGCGTTACACTGCCTTTGATGCATGGATGTCTTTGCTGCATGGTAGCGTTGATCAAATTCACAACGAAGGATAGCTGATAACACTTTCGAATCTGGTACGTTGCAAATCCAATCAGACAACTACAATATTCTTCCACCGGCCAATCGATCGGGACAAACTACTTGTATATTTGGGGTTAGTCGAACCACCGCACCAGTGACCATACCGTGCTCACCGGCGCGTCCACAACAGTCTCACGCAGGGAAAAAGGGTTACCAGAGCCCAGTGCATCCTGGAAGTGTTCATTTGTAATAGCCATAGAATTTAGAACTTCCGCATCGATTTTTTCATCTTCCAAGTCGATGACATCCAATTTTTCCTTAATACATTGTAGTGCAGCCTTGGTGCAAAGAGCTGCAAGATTTTCCCCAACATAACCATGTGTATTCTTTGAAATACATTCAAGATCAACATCTTCCGCAAGCTTCATATTCTTTGTGTGGATGCAAAGAACCTCCAGTCAACCAACTTCATTTGGAACCCCAATGTCAATTTTATGATCAAACCTACCAAACCTTTTAAGTGTTGGATCAATGCTGTTAGGCCTATTTGTTGCTCCCTTTGACCGCCACATTCAAAGAGGATTAGTTAAACGACTACTATTTTCTTTAGCGAGTTTCAACATTTAGCGCCAGCTAAAATACAATTGATCATTTATCCCTTGAAAGGAATTGAAGATTCACATTGAATTACACCATCCAAATCACTAAATGTCCATCAATTGCTCCAAACATATATTTGGAGTTACCTGTCGCATTCTCAACATATCTTTAGTATCAGTGCCGATATGTCCTCACTACTTGTTCGATGCGCCATTGACAGAGGGGACAATCTGATAAGTGTGATGAGAATGATTTAAAACAACACATATGACCACATGGAACAAAGACTGCATTATATTCATGTTCCAAACACATTAGACACAGATCTGGCATTGGATTGTCTCTTTCCAAATCATGACTATGTTGGCTTCCTGCATCGTTCTGGTCCCCTTCATGGGCATTCTGCTCCCTTTTCTGAGCTACAACTCTCATTACCATTCTTTTCCATTGAAAATGTCTTCTCCTTTCCATAATATGCCTGAGGGCATGTGTTGTCATTAAATACACGTCGAAAATTGTGAAGCCCAAAGATGCAAACTTGAACCACCTTGCCCATTTCCAAAGATTTGCAATAAGTTGGTCAATAAACTTTGGGGATACATAAAATGGCCCTTTGATAGGATTCTAGATTTGAATTGTCCCTATATCATCTTTCATGGCCAACAACAATCAGAGTAGTGTCTGTGGGAAGTACTTTCTCGACTCGCTTCACTCCAAGCATCTTAAGGCCTTGCAAATAGTCTAGTGTACCACGTACAGGTGACCGGCCAGATTCTTCAAAAACTTCACTTGAAACAGTTAATTCTAAGCCTCTTGCCCCATGAGCACCAACAACATATACTCTGTCTGTTCCATCCTCTAGATACCATGGGATCTCTTTGCTTATTGGAAACATCAAAGAAGAGTCTGGAATCCAACCCGCATCATTGTGCTTTAAACAATGTTGCTCGGCCATCTCCTCCAAAATAACACATTTGAGACTGTTTTTTTGGCAAATTAATCGGTGTTTCAGATCCGACTCATCCAACAACCGAAACAACCAAAGGTAAGACTTCACTTGCTTTATCCAGAAGTAAATCTTCCAATTTGTTCTCGGAGAGTTGCAACAGCTGAAGAGAGGACATCCCTCCTAGTGCAGAAAGTAGGCTTCCAGAGAGCAAATTGCAACCTAAATATAACGTGATCAATCTAGTGAGGTTTCTCATCTCCTAGGGTATACTACCAGTGCAACGATTTTCAGTCAAAGAGAGATAAAATAGAGTTTGAGAAAGCTGGCCTACGCTTCCAGGTAAGTCGCTCTTAAGAGCATTGTTCCGAAGAGAGATTTTTTGCAGACTGGTGCAGTTAGAAAGTGCTCCAAATATGGGAGTGGATTCGGCACTAAACAAATGATTCTGAGCAAGATAAAGTCTCTCATGATGTCGCAACCAGTCAAATTCCCGAGGTATGCCTCCCGTTAAGACATTACTAGATAGTGAAAGCTTCAAAAAATGAGAGCAATTTCCGAAATCTGTTACAACAGCCCCTACATGGGATTCCTTTTGAGATGCCATTAAATAACACTACTACCATGTTGGAAGCTACGAGGACCAGTACACCAGACGGACCACCCTATGTGAAGAAAGGGACCAGACAGTACCATATTTCACCAATATTTTCCATACCCTACGCACCAAATTGGGTATCAAAGACTCTAAGTGTCATCTGGTGCTTAAATACCACAACTATTTGCATAGATACATTCAAATAGAAATGGAGTTCCTGGACATCACCTCTTTGGGCATGACTTATAGATACACTGTCAAGATCGAGTAGAAATTTAAGTTGAAACAACAAGAGTTTGGATCTGCAAACCCCTCAAAGTTGAAGTATGGAAAAGGTTGCCCCAACCTGCATATCAAGGGACCAAGTCAAGATGGCCACCCTCAGGACAACCAATCCAAGCCTCAACACAAGAATGGAAATGAGAAGATGAAGAAGGACACAGGAAAATGGTTTGAGTGCCATAAAAGTCCTTGGTACAACACCAAAGAATTCTGCTCCAAGTAGTTCCTCATGGGCGAGCTGAAGGATTCTGAGTCAAAGGTCGATTATGATTTCGAGTCAAATCATAAAGGAGGGAAGAATATTATCAATGATGAACCCAGTGCCACTGTCTCTACCACCAAAGTTTGACCAAGCGAACCAGAGGAACGAGAGGAAGGGGAATGCCTCTTTCATTCACAAATGTGGATCAAGGGGGATCTGATCCATTTAATTGTCGACAATGGTAGTAAGAAGAACTTGATTTCAGCAGAGGTCGTCAAGTGACTGGACTTGCCAACTACACCGCACCTGCAACCCTACACCATCAGCTGGCTTTGCCAAGGGAGAGATCTCTGTGTCAGCCAACAGTGCCATCTACCCTATGACATAAAGCTTTTCAAAGATGAGGTACTATGTGATATTTCTCCCCTTGAAGTTTGTGATGTTCTTTTAGGACAACCATATTTTTGAAAGCATCATGATGTGTATGAGTCTAGACCCCATAGTGTTATTATTCCTTTGGGTAGACAATTGTACAAGATCCTAGAGGTAGCACCACCTACTGTTATTTCTTTAATCTTTGCTAAGTAATGCAGTAAGGTCATTTCACAGATCGGGAAGTTCGTCTTCTTTGTGATCTATGCTCAGAGTAAGCAGAAGGTCTCCACACATTCGTGGCCTCTACACAACGACTCTCTTTGCAACATAAGCAAGTGGATGGGATTGCAGAAGAATACATAGACATATTCTCCTCACCTATAGGGGTACCAACACACTGCCAAGTCAAGCATCTAATTGATCTGATCCCTAGAGCACCTCTACCTAATGGACCAGTCTATCGATGCTTGTTGATGGAAAATGAAGAAATTAGGTGTTAGATTCGAGAACTTCTTCAAAAGGGGAACATCAGACCCAACTCCTCCCCTTGTGGAAGCTCCATTGTACTGATGCAAAAGAAGGATGGGACTTGGCGACTCTGCATTGATTACAGAGCCTTAAACAAAATCATAGTCAAGAACCACTACCCCATTCCCAGGATTGATGACCTTGTTGACCAACTTAAGGGGGCCAATTTCTTCAACAAGATTGACCTAAAGTCTGGCTACCACTAGGTTCCCATCAGACCAATTGATGTATGTAAGACCACCTTTAAGTCTAAAGAAGGTCTCTATGAATAGCTAGTCATGCCCATTGGTTTAACAAATGCACCAACCACTTTCATGAGGTTGATGGATGATGTATTGAAACCCTTCACCAACTCCTTTGTGGTGGTATATTTCGATGACATCCTCATCTTCAACAGGACATGGGAAGCTCACATGTGGCATATTCAATAGGTTTTGAGCACTCTGCGGAAGCACAAGTTGTATGCCAACTTGGAAAAATGCTCTTTTAGCATGAACATGGTCCAATAATTGGGCTACATTGTTGATGAGCATGGGGTACATGTTTATCCAGCCAAGATCCAAGTCATCCATGACTGGCCAACCATGACCACACTGACCGAGCTTCAGATATTTCTGGGGCTAGCCAAATTCTACCGACGGTTCATGTTGGGATTCTCCCATATTGCATGGGCCCTCATCCAGGTGACCAAGGGAGGTGGTAGGGACAAGTTCATGTGGGGAAAGGATCAACAAAAATCATTCGATGATCTGAAGCATCAATTGTGATCAGCTCCGGTACGCTCTTTTCCCGATCTGCAACAACCATTCAAGATTGAGAATGATGCATCCGACTATGCTGTGGGAACAATTCTCACTCAAAATGGGCATCCGATGTCATACCATAGTGAGACACTCTTAGATACTATCTAGAAATACCCCACCTATGAAAAGGAAATGTATTCTATTGTACAAGCTAGTCGTCAATGAAAACATTAGATTCTGGGGAAAGATACAATCATACACACTAATAACAAGCCTCTACAGTTCATACAGACCCAGGGGAAATTGCAGAACGACTGCCATATGAAGTGATCCACCTACCTGTAGCAGTTTCATCTACACATCAAGTATAATACATGTATCTCCAATCGTGTTTTTGACTGAGTCATTTGCCCCCCTGTGGCTTCACTCACCACTGTGCTCCATTCCAGTGGACATGAAGCCTCTGAGTGGCCCCAACTTTATCAACAAGATCCAGACTTCGCAACCACATATCAACTCTTGGGTACAGGCGCAACTGTCACTAATTTTCATATTCAAGATAGACTCTTATGCCACTTAGGCCATCTTTGTGTTCCTACAAGAAAGCATGCAAATCTGATTTGGGAAGCCCACTATAGTCGGGCACCAGGACATTTTGGCGTAGAGAAAACCATGGTCGTTCTTTAGAAACATTTTTATTGGCCAAAACTTCGACAGGACAACAACAAGTATATCAGATATTGCATGGCCTGTTCCATTGCCAAGATAGCCATCAAGAAGTAAGGATTATATACCCCTCTTCCTATTCCCGAGAAACCTTGGGAATCCATCTCAATGGATTACATGTTTGGATTTCTGTCCACCAAGCAAGGAAATGACTGTGTGTTTGTGGTCATTGATCGGTTTTCAAAGATGGCCATCCTCACAACATGTAAAAAGTCTGTCGTAGCAACAAATATTGCAAAACTCTTCTTCGAGCGAGTGTGGGTCCACTTTGGGATACCATAGACCATAATCTCCGTCTGAGACAATAGGTTCTTCAACACCTTTTGGTCGAGTCTCTGGTCTTTGTTGAAAACCAAGCTCACAACATCCATTTCTTTCCACCCCCAAACTGATGGCCAAACTGAGGTCATCAATCAGATGACTTTGCACATCCTGAGCATGTACAATTCTAAGCATCCACATACATTGTAAGAGATTCTTCCCTATGTCCAACATAGTTACAACATGGATCTCCATAGTTGCACCAACCATAGCCCATTTCAGGTGGTTCTAGGATTCCAACCCTTGGGACCCATTGATGTTGCACTCCCTCTTGATACTGCACAGACATAATCTTCCCATGATCAATTTGCGATCAACAAAGACACCATATTAATTGAGTGGATTCAACACATACGCCAACAGGTCCATGAGATTTTGTAGAAATCCAATGCTAAGTACAAGAAACACCATGATCAACACAGGGTACCATACTAGTTTCAGGTTGGTGAAAAAGTCTGGTTAGATCTGCAGAAGGAGCGTCTCACTGAGCCCCATCGAAAGCTTCACCCACTTCGTTATGGGCCTTATCCTTCCTTTTTCTACATCCAATATTCAATGTGGACCTCCTTCAACCATATTTTCCACCATTATTGGACACTTCTGATATCGCAGAACAACTGACACCAATAAATATCAACCTTGACTGCATGGAACAAGCATTCACTGATCATATCGTGGATGCACAGGTTAAGGGAACTCGCCAGCAATGGATCCAACTTTATCGGGTTGTCAAGGCAGGGAAACTCCTACACCAAGGAAAGTGGCTCACCCGGGACCAAATCTAGTAGAAGTTTCCTCACTTGATGTGGGAACTCAATGAAATGGATACCATTTCTTCCTAAGGGGGGAGGATTGGTCCAGGTGGATATTGGTGGCCACCCACCTATTCGAATTGGCTCCTTGTGTCTTTTTTTTCTTCAACACTTTCTTCTGTATTGCTTTGTAATTGTGGGTTCTACACTTCTGGGGTTGTCTGAAGCCCCACACATCCTCCAAGTGGATACATGTGGCCTCTCGCCTATTCCAACTGGCTTATTTTGTATGTTTTCATGTTAGCACATCTTGTTGTACTTTCGGGGCTGTTTTGGGGCCCTAAACGTTTTTTTTTGGCTTGCGATAGTCAAACTGTAGACAAGGTCAGAGTTTGATGATGGAATGTGTAGTTCTCTGAAATACCTTCCCAACAGGCTATCACGCACCTAAAATGAAGGTCGTATGCAAAAGTAATGGCCCTAGGAAGTTTATGTACCAAATTACACCAACTTACCTATAGGGCCCACATAACTTTTGGCGTTTCACCTTCTAGGGTTAGGTGTTTGGATGTCTAGGGTTTTGGAATTCATGAGTAATATCAAAAAGGCCTATGGAGCCTCATTGTAATTGATTCTTCTAAGAAATATGCGTGTAGCAGCCACATCTCTTCTCAGAGATAGCTACCACCATTCGAGCAACTTTTTAGTTCTGCAATTTTATAGTTTCAACCTATTTCATTATTTAATAGAATATATTGTTTACTGGATATTTGTGTTATTCTCCATATGTCCGTGTATTGTATTCAGTTTGTTAATTAGTTTGTTTTGCTCCTAAATCTAGATCATGAAACTTTCCAAAGGGCCATGGAAATGACCTTTGCCGATGAGAAATATAAGTTTATTTTTATCTACTTAGATGATATCATTGTATCTTCAGATTCTGATGATCAACATCTCAAACATCTAAGAAGGGTTTTTCAAAAATGTAGAAAGTTTGGCATCTCATTGAATCCAAAAAAGTCAAATTTTGGAATGCAAGAAGGAAAATTGCTTGGAAAAATCATTTCAGAGGAAGGGATAAATATAGACCCCAACAGAGTGGAAGCAATTATGAAGATTAGCACACCCAAAATCAAGAAGGAGGTACAATCTTTCCTAGGAAAAGTAAATTTTTTGAATTTTTTTATTCCTAACTTGGATGAAATCATAAAGTATATCACAAATATGCTCAGGAAAAGAAATGAAATAAAATGGACTCTTGAAGCTAGGAAGTCTTTTGGAGATATTAAAGTAGCACTGACCAAATCTCCAGTGTGTGCTAGCAACATATTTTGCAAAATATTTTATCTTGTTTTCTTTTGCTTCAGAACACACCATTGCTGGTGTTTTGTTGCAAAAAGATGAATAGAATTTTGAAAGTCCTATAGCCTATTATAGAAAGACATTGAGAGACTCCCCACTAAGGTATGACATCATGGAAAAGCAAGCATATTCCTTGGTGAATTCCCTTAAGGAATTTAGAAATTATATCTTTCATTCCCATGTCATTTCTTATGTGCCTAGCAATTCTGTAAAAGACATTTTGACTCAGCCTGATCTTGAAGGGAGAAGGGGAAAATGGATAGTTGTGATGTTGAAGTATGACCTTGATATCAAACCTACAAAGATGATTAAAGTTTAGGGGCTTGAAAATTTGATGGCCCAGTCCAATTGTGATGTCTTGGGAATTAATTTCATTGTTGACTCATCAACACATTTAGAAGAAGAAACAATCCCATAGGTATCCCAAAAATTTCTTGATTCTCCTTGGTATGCTCATATTATTTATGTATTAAGAAATATAAAAGATCCTCCTGAGTTAAGAAAAACCAAAGCCATATTTTTGAAGTTGAAAGAAACAAAGTTTTGCATTCTGGACCATTCTTTGTATTGGAAAGATCCAAGTGGAATCTTGCTAAATTGTTTACTGGAGGGCAAGGTGAAAAAAAAATCAAAGAGTTTCACAAAGGTGACTGTGGAGGGCACCATTATTGGAAGACCACTACGCACAAAATACTGAGGGCATGGTTCTATTAGCCTAGTATTTTTTCTAATGTATACAAGGAAGTTTCTAGCTGCCATGAATGCCATATTTTTTATGGAAAAAGAAAGCTGCAACCTTTACCTTTAAATCCTATATCTGTTGAAGCACCATTCATGCAATGGGGCCTTGATGTTATAGGAGAGATTCATTCACCATCCTCAACTCAACATAGGTGGATACTGAAAGCCACATACTACACCAAATAGATTGATGCAGTCCCCACAAGGAAAGATATTGATTCTATTATTATTCAATTTTTAGAAAGCAATATTTTGTCTATATTTAGTTGTCCAATCAAGATCATTACTGACAATGCAACAACATTCAAGTCCAAGAGAATGGAGAAATTTTGCAGTGACTATAATATAAATCTTGGCCATTCCACAACTTATTACCCAGAGGGTAATGGGTTGGATGAGTCATCCAACAAAATATTGACCATAATTATTAAGAATCTTCTACAAGAAAATAAGAAACCTTGGTAGAAAAATCTTATCTATGCATTATGGGCTGATAGGATCACCACTAAAAGGTCTATTTCTACATCACCTTTTCAGATTGTTTATGGTACAGAGGCAATTTTTCCTACCTCATTAGTATTTCTAGTGATGAGACTACTGGAAGAACATGAAGATGAACCAAATGATGCTTTAAGGAGGATAAACCAATTAATCCATGTGCAACAAATGAGAGAACATGTCTTCAACAACTCACAACTACACCAAGATAAAATCAAAAGCACCTTTGACAACAATACTAAGTAAGATGATTTCAAGGTGGATGATTTGGTACTGAAGTGGGACGCAAGGAATGAAGACAGAGGGAAACATGGGAAGTTTGATCATATTTGGCTAGGACCATTCAAGATTGTTGCATACCATGGGAACAATGCCTATTTTTTGCAGGAGCTTAATGGAGATCTCATTGGTGGAGGACCTATGAATGGAAGGTTTCTCAAACACTATATTGCTTAATTTTTTTTCAATATCTCCATTTCATTATAACCATTTTATTTTCATATGAAGCATTTCAACTCAATAATCAACAAAAAGTTGAAGCTCGAAGTGAAGGCCCTAAGTTTATGCTGATTTTTAGTCAAAGTTGTGTTAAGAGGGTCTTGTAAATAATTATGTTTGTTATTTTACAGTCTTTGAGTCAAATAAAGCCCAATGTTCAGGAACTTGGTCTACTATTCTTTTCTACCTCACTGGGAGAATAGAATCCCCATTGGAGCCAGCTATTAGCACCATGATATTTGTAGCTATATTTAGAAGTTTGTCCAAATTGTTTTTCAAAGTCATGCGGTGATCTTGGAAAAAATAAAGACTTTCCTAGATGAGTCCTAGTTAGTGTGTCAAAATTTATGAGGTCAGTGATCAAATAAAGAATGGATTGAAATGGAAAGTAAGGGGTTCAACAATAAGTTGGTTGAAAGAGTGTAAGTTTCCTCATGTTTAAGTTGTAAAGGTCTACTTTCCTAAGTCTCGAGTCATGTCGAAAAGTGGGAAATTATGTACCAAGGCCGAATCAAGTGGCTAGGATGAATTTTGTGTCAAACTATATTATGGTTCATCATTTCCTAATAATGAGGTTATAAAAGGGAACAATCATGGCACTCCATATCATTTTTACCACTACATACTTCAAAAGTGTACCCGCTGCACAAGTTCGCTGCACAAATCTTTAACTTGCCTTAAAACATCTAGTCGCTATGGATATTTTGTTCCTTTCATAATTTCATTCCTCATCCATTCAAGCATAAATATTGACCACATTTCATGTTTATCCAGCACCTTCAAGATGTGTGCATCGTCCCTAGCCTTTGAAATAAGCTTTGAATCCATCTGTTATGTGAATATTGTGTGCTGCCAGTCACTACATAAATCTGCTACTCTATTTTTGTTGCGCATCCTACATTGCTTTCAATCATTGTTAAAGAGATTTTCTTGGAGCCCATTGCAAATTAGCTTCTAGAACGAGTGTTGGCCCTTGGTTATGGAAGCAAGAGAATATTAAGGAGGAAAGGTGAAGTACAGAATGCGCGGAAGGCACATTGACTGAGAATGGGTCGAAGTGGTCAAAGAAGTGGAAAAGATGGAGCGAAGTAAGGGAAAGCGAGCCTTTGAATGAGAATATCGAGGAAGAAATATCAACAAGGAAGATATATCATGGACAACTCAATAAGCGGAAAAATCCACCGATGAATGCTTGGAGCACCTCGTGGGAAAGAAGGAAAGATAGGCTGACGAAGCCCTGAAAACATGGGTCAAGTGGACCTAGGGTTTTAGACACCTAGGGTTTTGGAAATTAGGGTTTTTACACTTAGAATCAGTTTAAGGTTGCCCAAGAGTGATTGTAATGTATAAATAAAGATCTAGATGAGAGAAGTGGGTTGTTGTTGGTTGTCGTTCAATAGTTGGTTCATGCTATTGTGGTTAATGGTTGTTGAGCATAGTGATTGTGAGAGAGAGAGAAATACACTGTGGTAGAGACTTTGTATTGTAATATCTTCAGTTGGGTGCAGAGATCAACTTTGCATCTGGGTGCGCAGGGAGGGGATATAAGAAGAGAGAAGAGAGAGAGAGATCTACAAGCTAAGTACGTAGATAAAACTATATGTTTTCACATAATATATCAAGAAACACAGTTCTGTGGATGTAACCCTAGGGAGAGGGTGAACCACGTATATCTTGTTTTTATGTGTGATTGATGTTGTGTTCTTTGCCTTCTGTTATTTTGTTATTGCATTATTGTGCTAGATATGAGACATAACTATGCGAAGTAGGATTAATTTGGTAAAGAATATCTAGATTGCTGTGTGTTTTTGCCTTGGATCCACTTTGCATTTCCCCTAGTTGTAGAAACTTGTGTCTTGCAACCCCCTATTGCTACTTCGGGTGAGACTGCATCTGCTCCATAGGTGTTGCTGAAAGGGATAGTAGTTAGGGATTGTTGGTGCGATGTTAGTGTTGAACCCTAGGTTTTCCCCTGTGCCAACAAATGGTTCCGTTGTCGGGACCGAGATATTTTTGAGAGAATGTTAAGGTGGTTTCCATCGAAGACAAAGATTTAGAAGTGGATAGAAGAACAAGAAAAGGACTAAGATGAAGCCCATAACAAGAACCCTAATCTTAGTACAACAGACTGGTTGGGAAGGCACATCTTCACCGACATACATAAGATTTTCTTTTGAAGAATTCATAAAGAGTTATACGAGTGGTTAGCCAGATTAGCAGATACCCAGTTTGAAATTATATCTAGACCACCTGTGGTTTGGACGTTGACACTGATCAAGAAGGTCAAGAGAGTTGATAATGCCATGTCAAGAGAAATATATCACTGGTTTGATAGCACTATTGGAGGGTACATTACCAAGTTTTCTATTGACAGAGTAGAGTCATATAGCCAAGCAGAGAGATATTTCTTTAAAGGACCTAGAGGAAAATTTTTACACTTTTTGAAGTTGAAGATCAAGATGCTATTGCATGAGAAGAACATCTTGAAGATACAGTAATCGGTCGGATTGAAAAGATAATTTTCAAGAACTTAGACAACAACAACGACACAGAGGTTGGACATATGCGTGGTGGGGGAACCTTCCGAGAGGTTCCTCTGGTGGACTTGTTTGAGTAGACTCACAAGCCACTGGCACATGACGAAGGGTTCTACAGTGGAGAGGAAGAAGATTTATTGAACGAGGAACATTCAAAGTCTACTAGGGCAGAGGAAGGGAAGACTAAAGAACCTCGTGAGGAAGAATAAAAAACTTTAGGGACCGAGCCTACTGTCGAAGTAAGTACTATTACTCCTCCTATTGTTTTAGCAATGTTAAGTAACTAGAGTAGCTAGATTTATCAAAGCACTCCGAGAATTGTTACCAGAAGTTCAACACATACTCAGTCAAGAAACCTAGGAAGATCTATGGCAGATGAAATAAGGATACCTATCTTTAGAGGAGATGGATCTGAAGATCCTGATCAACACTGGATTTTATGTGAAGCTGCATGGAGTATTAAACAAGTCAATGATGAAGTTGTTAAGAGATCTTAGTTTAGTACTACCTTGAGGGACCATGCACTGAGATGGTACATGAATTTTTTTAAAGGGAATGTACAACCTAAACCACTGAATGATATCAAGACTGCATTGAGTGCAGAATTCAAGAAACCCAAGTCGGAGTCACAGTGCATTACAGAACTGAAAGAAATCAAGTAGAGAGTAGATGAACCTGTTTGGGAGTTTGATCAAACGTTTAAAACCTTGACAGGATGCTTGAGTTTTCAGATCCCAGACGAGAAGAACAAGGAATGGTTCATTGTTTCCCTCTTGCCACACATTAGAGTTCCTCTGATGCAACAGAAGGTCATTTCTTAGGCTAAAGCACTGGAGATCACCATGAAACTAGAGTTAGCCCCTATGGGAGAATCCAACTTAGGTATGAGTCAAATTTTGATTCAGCTACCTAGCTTATCTCTGCAGGTCGAAGATATGAAGAAATACAAGGGAAAAGATAAAAGAGAAGACATATGGTGTATTAGATGCAAATCAGAGGGCCTTAACAAGGAGCATTGTCCCCTATTTAATGAGTACTTGGCCTCTGGAGCTTCGAGCCCTTTGAAG
>SNQJ01S0108909.1:10199-30012 GCA_010110895.2 Picea sitchensis
GCTGTACCTTGGCGTAGACCCAGGACCACAGAAGATTTCCCCACTCCTAGCTTTACCACTCCTCCTCTTGTTATTGTTGTCGCTTCTGCACAAAGAGAAGCATCTGCTGACTTAATCCCATTATCCTTCTCCCTAAATCCCCTTTTGTTTCCCATTCCACTTAGAAGCTCATCCCCAGTATCCCCTTTTCAAGCTCCTTCTCCTCCGAGTTCTCCTCCACATAATATCCCTATGGCAGGAGAAAATCCCCCTATGACCAGAATGGAGGCTATTATAGCCACTAGGTATGCTCCCCTTGTGTTACCTCAGCCTCTCAATGCCCTCCCAGCAGATGGTTACCTCAAGCAGCTGCCCAAGTTTATAGGCGAGGGGGACATAACTGCAGAAGAACACCTAGAAGCCTTTTACAATTTTACAGATGATAATGTTATCATGCATGCAGACGTATGGATGAGGATTTTTGTCCATAGTCTTCAAGGCGAGGATAGAAATGGTTTAAGGTCGTGCCTCCTAGATCTATTGATGG
The DNA here is from genome assembly GCA_010110895.2 of Picea sitchensis. NCBI lineage: Eukaryota > Viridiplantae > Streptophyta > Pinopsida > Pinales > Pinaceae > Picea > Picea sitchensis. Next base: position 10,726 of record SNQJ01S0108909.1, read on the forward strand.
GATCGAAGCTTTGGATAATGCCTTTTTGAGACAGTGGGGAGATAAAAAAGACTTCATGTATTACATGACAGAGTTTGGGTCTTGAAGAGAAAAGAATGAGAGTCTATCTCTGACTTCTCCAAGAGATTCAATAAAATGTACAATAAAATCCTTGTTGAGATAAAAGCCTCCGAAGCCTCTGCAAATATCACTTATGCTAGCGCCTTTGATCCTGATTTCTGCCTCCTGTTGAGGGAAAGAAGAGCCACTACTCTAGCCCACATGCAGGATGCAGCTGTAGAGGTAGAATCTAACATATTGGCTATTGAACGACTCAGGAACACTGTCGATAGAAACATATCCAGGAAGAGGCTTGAAGCCTCCCCATCCAGTTCCTCTCCCCTGCCCCTTCAAATAGATGAGACAACTAGAGTGCTAAAATCACTTTCTGCCAGGATGGAAAGGTGGGAATTAGAAGGGAAGCCCATGTATAGAAATCCCCAAAATACAGATAGCAGGGGCTTCAGGAAGCCTAATAACCATTTGCCACAAGCTTTCCCAAGGGAACAAAAGAGCAGAGATAGAGATGATCAGAGTATTCAAACCCCTCTCCAGAACAACCTAGTTTCTCATGAGGAAGGGGAGGAGGTGGATGAACTCGACCCTGAGATCTACTGCATCGAGGACACTTCCCCATTTCCTCATTTGACTCAATATGCATATGAAGAATCCCTTATCAACACTCAAATCAATGAGTTGAGTAGAGGGGAAAAATCCAGCAACACTCCTAACACATATAATCTCAGGTCAAAAAAGAAAGAAGGGAATTTTGATAGCCAGGATCAGCCCCTCATAGCGGAAAGGCCTACTAAAACTGCAACAACCACTACTAAAGGAAAGAAAACTCAGAATACTTCTCCAGCAGCCAAGGAACCTGTTTCTGAGGTAAGGGAAGCTCCTAAGCCTATTCCCTCCTTTAATTTTGAGCATAAGATTCAGAAGATTAGAATCCCTGTACCCCTATCCGAACTAGTTAAAAATGAAGATTTCAAAAGGTCCCTCTCCAAGATGCTACAATCTGAGCCCCCCCAGCCTTCCACGGACTCAATAAATCTCCAAGATGAAAAGCCAACAGTTGTCCTAGGTCCCATGGTAGAAGATAGAAATGATTCATCCCCTCCTTTCTACACATCCCTGAACATACATGATAAAGTGCTGCATAACTACCTCATGGATTCAGGGGCTTCCCATAACCTTATGCCCAAAATAGTAATGGAAGAATTTGGACTGGAGGTGACAAAGACTTATCATGATTTGTACTCTTTTGATTCAAGGAGGGTGCAGTGTCTGGGAGTCATCAAAGACCTAGTGGTTTCTTTGTTTCAGCTGCCCATGAAGAGTGTGGTCATGGATATTGTGGTAGTTGATGTCCCCCCCAAATTCGACATGTTCTTGTCAAGATCTTGGATTAAAAGGTTTGGAGGAACATTACAGATGGATCTCACGTATGTCACCATTCCAGTCTTCGGAGGGGAGCAAAGGAGGTTATATAGGGAAGCTCAGATGGCCTACATTGTTAGTGACGAAGCAAACCCCACCAATCATCCTATCTTCACACTTGACACTGATTTGGGGTCTAGTTTATTGCAACTCACTGATGCTCTTGAAGACCCTGTCCAAGTCAGAAAATAACCCAATCTTAATTATCAGATTCCCCCTCCAACCATCTCTGTTTGAAAGATGTTCTTCGACGAAGCTTCTTCTAGCGAAGGCATTGGCGCTGGAGTGGTTTTCATATTACCTTGTTAAGAGACCATATCCCTGTCATACAAGCTGGAATTTGAAACTACCAACAATGTGGTGGAATATGAAGCTCTTGTTCTGGGTATGAGGGCTGCAAAAGAAATGGGAATTAAAGAGATAACAGTATTTGGAGATGCCGAGTTGATTATCTAGCAAGTCAGAAATACTTATCATGCTAATCATCCTCGGCTCAGAAATTACAGAAATGAGGTATGGGACCTGATTGATAATTTCTTCTTGGCTTTTAGCATTTCTTTCATTCCGAGGGGGGAAAACACTTCAGCCGATTCTTTAGCTGTCTCAGCTAGTTTGCTCAAAGTTCCTCTGCCGCCTATGGTCAAATATGATGTTGAAATAAAATATAGGCCCTCTGTACCGGACAATGTCAAGCATTGGAAGGTATTCAAAGATGATCTGGAAATAGAAAAATTTCTCCAATCTGTTGATGAATTTTCTGCATTGCACATTGATCCGGATCCTGACCTGGAAGGTGACCCTCACCCTTAGGTGTTTTTAAATGAAATTGCTAATCACCAGATTATTCAACTGCCTAGCAATCACATTCCGAGGGGACTAGTCCCTTTAGAAAGATTGTTCGATGGGAATGATGTGGTAGTAAAGGGTAAGGTTTCAAATGAAGATGTCGACACAGCTAGTGTAACATTGACACGCAGGAGGAGCCTAAGTTTGTCAAATTATCAAGCATCCTGACCGATGAACAGAGAGCGAAATATACAAAGTTATTAAAGGAATTCGCTGATGTGTTTGCATGGGCCTATGAATACCTTAAGACTTATGACACATCTGTCATTGAGCACAAGATCCCACTGAAAGAAGAGGCTGATCCATTCAAGCAGAAGCTAAAATAGATAAATCCCATGTTGCTTCCCGTCAATGGAAAGAGAAGTGAAGAAATTGTTAGATACCCAAATCATTGTCCCTTTGAGATATTCCGAATGGGTGGCCAATTTGGTCTCAGTGAGGAAAAAAAGTGGAGAAATCAGGCTCTGTGTTGATTTTAGGAAACTAAACAGGAGCTCAAAGAAAGACAACTACCCCTTGCCCAACATGGAGCAAATACTGCAGAGGGTAACTGGTGCATCTAAGATATCCATGATTGATGGTTTTTCTGGCTATAATCAGATATCAATCATGCCTGAGGACAGAGAAAAAACGACCTTCACCACTCCTTGAGGCACATTCATGTACGCCAAAATGCCTTTTGGATTGATGAATGCAGGAGCAACATTTCAGCGAGCCATGGACATAGCCTTCATTGGGGAGAAATATAAGTTTTTGGTGATCTATCTAGATGACATAACAATCTTCTCCAGGTCTGACAAAGAGCACTGCTGTCATCTGAGAAATTTTTTTTTTAAGTGTCGGAGGTTTGGCCTATCCTTAAACCCCAAGAAATCTTTGTTTGCTATGAAGGAGGGGAAGCTGCTAGGCCATATAGTATCAGCAAAGGGAGTAAGAATTGATCCTAGCAGGGTAGAGGCAATTCAGACCCTGTCACTTCCCAGATCTAAGAAGGAAGTTCATGCCTTTTGGGGGAAGATTAATTTTCTGAGGAGATTCGTCTCAAATTTTGTTGAGCTAGTGAAACACATCACAACCATGCTCAGGAAGGGAAATGGAACGCTAAACCTAGGGAATCTTTTATCCAAATAAAAAGGGCATTGACTAAGGCACCTATGCTGATCAGTCCTGACTATTCCAAAGACTACTTAGTTTTTTCTTTCACTTCTTTTGATACAGTAGCAGCGGTCTTATTGTAGAAAAATGAGGAAGGGCGAGAGCAACCCATTGCCTTATTCAGTAAAGTGTTAAGGGATGCAAAAATCAGGTATGAAATCATGAAGAAACATGCCTATGCCTTAATGAAAGCTCTCAAAGATTTCAAAGTCTACGTCTTGCACTCAAAAGTGACCGCATATGTTCCTTCAGCCTCTGTGAAGGACATCCTTGTATAGCCCGACATAGACGGGAGGAGGAGTAAGTGGATAGCCAAGATCCTGGAGTTTGACTTGGAAATAAGGCCTACCAAATTGATCAAAGGTCAAGGATTAGCCAAGTTATTGGTTGAAGCAAATTGCAAAGCCTTGGGGGTAGATTTCATCAATGCATGTTCAAAAAATCAGCAGAATCAACTGTCTGATGTAGACCCTCAAACAGAACCTATGTTGGCTCGATGTCCTTGGTATAAGGATGTCATATATTTCCTACAGGAGTTGTGGCCTCCAGATGGCCTGCAAAAAAACAAGGCAAGAGCTCTGAAGCTCAAAGCAGTCAGATATTGCCTTGTCGATCAAATTTTATATTGGAAAGACCCCCTGGGGGTGCTTTTAAAATTCATGAATCCACAAGAGGCCGACAGGATCATGGTTGAATTTCACAGCAACCTATGCGGAGGGCACCATTTCTGGAAGACCACAGCCTACAAAATCCTCAAGGCTGGGTACTACTAGCCCACCGTATTCACTGACGTTTGCAGAAGGGTCAGATCTTGCATCCGATGCCAAAGATTTTCAGGAAAGAAACAGCTCAAATCTCTGCCTTTAAAGCCTGTAGTTGCTTCAGGACCTTTCCAACAATGGGACCTAGATTTTATTGGTTTAATCCACCCTGCTTCCAGTGGGAAGCACAGATGGATCCTGACTGCCATAGATTTCTTTACTAAGTGGATCGAAGCTATCCCCACCAGGAGTGCTTCCCATGAGGTAATTATTGGATTCCTGGAAGACCTCATCACAATATTTGACTGCCCAAGAAAGATTGTTACTGATAACACAACCTCATTCAAGGCTGATCCGTTAGCCAAGTTCTGTGAGCAATTTGGGATCAAACTGATTCACTCCACCCCATACTATCCCCAGGGAAATGGTTTAGCATAGTCCTCCAACAAAAGCCTGATAAGGGTCATCAAAAGACTATTGGAGGACAACAAAAAGGCCTAGGATTTAAAGTTGAAATTCGCTCTATGGACCGATCGAGTGACCACAAAGATATCTATAGGCATCTCCCCTTTCCAATTAGTTTATGGAGCAAAAGTTGTTTTCCCTTCTCAGCTAGCCATTCTTGTAGCAAAGTTCTTCCAAGATCATCAAGAAGAGCCTGATGACATGATCATAAGAGTTCATCAACTGGTGGAAGTCCAACAGGCCAGAGAGTAGGTAATGGACATAATTCAGGACCATCAATAGAAGGTCAAACTGGCTTTTGACAGGAAAGTCAAGAAGAAAGAGTTTGAGATCGAGGATTTGGTGCTTAAGTGGGATGAACCCATGCAAGATAAGGGAAAACACAACAAGTTTGACACCCTATGGATCGGGCCTTTCAAAATATTTGAGGTTTTTTCAAACAACACGTACAAGTTGCAGGATTTGGAGGGTGAAGAGGTTTTCAACAACCTAGTAAATGGGCATTTTCTGAAGAAATGTTTTGTTTGAGCCTTAGATGGCTCCTTTGTTTGTAAATATTTTCCTTCTGATTCTTTGTTTATTTTCATTTTTATTTTCCAGCTTAGTAAATGACTCCATAGCCCAACAGAAGGCACTGAAGCTGTAAAATGAGTTCTTAGAGCAGGTACTACAGTGAGTGTAATAGAAGGGTCATGGGTTAAGGGATTAATAAGTTACATAGTTAATGGATTAGTGGGTATGTTTCTATGAAGTTAGTGGGTCAAGAGGTTATGAGATGGGTTCAGTGGGATTAAATAGTTAGGAGGTTCATGGGGTCAGGCATCAACCATGGTCAATATAGTTAACGATGGTCAAATATGACTAGTGGGTTACTAGGGTCATGGGATTGGGGATCAAGGTTTAGTGGGGTTAGTGGATTAATCATTAAATAGTTAGTGGGTTACGGGTTTAGGGCTAGTACAATTAGTGGGGTTAAGGGTCATGGTGTATTAAAGGGGTTAATTAAATCATGATGTATTAAAGGGGTGTATTAAATCATGGTGTATTAAAGGGGTGTATTAAACCTAAAATGGACATATATGTAACAATAACAAAAGGATGAAGTACTTATGCATGAACAATGATCATATGTGGAGCCAAAAATGATGAGTAAGTAGTCAAGGCTTGAAGTGCTTCAGGGTTCAATTGTCATGTCTTGGGTCAAAGGGGTTGGGATTATAGTGTGTAAGGGGATAAAGGGGTGATTATGTATACTTACATAGTGTGTCTAAGACCATAATGGCTAGCATAAAAGTGTGTGTACAGGGGTTAGTGAGTTTGGGGTCATTTCAATTATGGAGCAAGGTATGTTTGGGGTCATAGTAGTTAGTGGCTAGAATGTTTTAGGGTGTGATTTTCATGTCATGAGTTATAGGGGTAAATGATTATAGTGTGTAAAGGGTTAGAATCTATTTGGGACCATCATGAAAATTTCAGTGTCAGAGCATTGAGTACTTGAGAGGTTGGATGCCAAGTGAGTAGTAAAATGGTATCATGAGAAAATCTTCCTTAAGCCTTAATGGAAACTAGTGTGCTAGTTGCAGGTTTACAACATGTGTAGGTTATTAATATGGTCAATATGAGATAACCACGTTAACTATGGTAAACTATAGTCAAACATGATGAATTATGCTCAATCATGGTCAACAATGGACAATGGAGATCAATATCGTCAATAAGGGTGAAGGGTTAGTTGGTTACTAGAGTGAATGTAATAGGAGGGTCGTGGGTTAAGGGATTAGTAAGTTACATAGTTAATGGATTAGTGGGTATGTTTCTATGAAGTTAGTGGGTCAAAGGGTTATGAGATGGGTTCAGTGGGATTAAATAGTTAGGAGGTTCATGGGATCATGCATCAACCATGGTCAATATAGTTAACGATGACCAAATATGTTCCCTTTCACACTTGAGAATGGATTTTCTTACACCTTGATACTTGTCCTAACATAACATATTCTTTTATTCTTTCCACTAAAGATAAAAGAAGAATAAAAATTAAATAAAAATATTCATATTCCATGAATTTTCCCCATGAGTCCATGGAGGTGTCAATGTTTTGTTGATTGAAGCATGGATATTGATTAATCTAGTTGTGTCATTCCACCTTGTCATTATAATTGTTAAATTTTGTTTACTCCACCTAAATATACAAACATATTCATTCTATTTTCCTCATTCTGACATCAATTTAGTCATCCCTCCATGGATTTTAATTCATGATTTCTTACCTATGTCCCTCTCATATTTTATCTATGTCGATGGAAGTCTTGTGTCACCCCCATTTTCACCTCTCCTATGACAAGGCCAAGTCCAATCTTTAGGCAGACCCAACAAATGACCCAAGTCCAATCTTCAGGCAGACCCAACAACCATCTTGTTTCCCACACCACCATTTGCATGAATGGAAAACCTCCACCGTTAACAAATAAAACACAATACATCACATTGGCTTCATGGAGCCAACAACACAGTGGGACTTGACAAGCGAAAACCACAAGAAACTGCATCATCCACAAAGGATCTCAATGACTCAAAGCCAACCTATATATACTAGATCCAGCAGCCATCCGAAGAGCCCACAACAAAACTCACGTGTTACCAAGAATTTTCCCAAGGAATACAAATGCAAAGCCCTGCAAGGGAGCCACAATGATCGCCCAAACTCCACGACAAGTGGATAAGAGTGTTCTTTCAAAGTGCCTCCCAAGATGATTTTTCACTACACTTACCACCCATGTGCTACCAAGAGACATGATAACAATCCAAGAACCGACCAACCCTGCAAATGGCCCTAGGCCAATCTTCGAGTGGACCCAGTAGGAAGCTCCTTTTTATCACCACATCACCCATGGTCCTCATTTCCTCCTCCATGTTTCCTTGGTCCTCCTAGGGATAAACACTAAGACACTTGGATTGTGAGAAAAATACTAGGAAACATGTGGAAACACATGGATTATGATTCAATTAAAAAAATGAATATATACAGGAAATTGTACATAAAGTTATTGTAGTTTCATAGGGAAAACATGGAATGATATATTAATGAAGGAAGAGAGTAGCATACATCCATGCTATAATGGTAAGTGAACTATGAATACATGAATTAGATGAGAATGATGATAGAGTGTTAAAGTTTTCATGTTTTAGGAGGTAGTGTGATATATCTAGGGAGGTTACAAGAATCTAGGGAGGTTACAACCAATCCCCATTTTTCCTCAACCAATACATTTGACCAAAAATTGATTTCCAAGCATGACTCTACCTCAAAATCACTATAATTGACTCATTTACACCCTATTACATCATTACCACATCAAAAAGTAACATTTTACTTCATAGATGTCGAATCTGGCAAAACATTGCTGAAAAAAACAATTCCAGGACAAAGTGTAGCGAAACTGATAGAAAGCGTAGCGTGCTAGGAAAAATGGAGTTTTGGAGGCTTTCCCGAGGTCCAAATATAGATTTAAAAATTGTTCTAGAAAGTCATTGAATTTTTGTTGGGAATTATGTTTATATGTTGTATAAGTTTGACTATAACGATGACCAAACTAGGATCCATCCCTTTTCTTTGCATTTGAAAAGGAGTTTCAGGGCATCCCTGACATGCCAATTTGGGGCTTAACTAACAATGGTTGCCTTTCACAACACTATGCTTACATAATAAATACTACCCAACTTAACCTGCAAAAACATTTTTTCCCACTTATTCTTTAGCTAAAGTTGAGGGTCCATTTGAAATGGTCAAAGCTATCCAAATATCACAATTCCCATCATTCTTATTTCTTGCAAAAAAATCCCAAAGCAAGTGAAGGCCAACAAGCCTCTACCACACCCATTGAATCACCCTTGTGTCAATTTTATTGCTTTCCAAATCTAGAGTGCTTTATGAATGAATCACTTATCCAGGCTCGCCTTAACAAGATGGTATCAAAACCTCATTTGAAGTGGGTCAGAGGCATATTGATCAATCAGGGTCTCGAACTCGCTAGTCTGGCAGACTTCCTTCACCTAATTCACTATTAGGTAAAAATATACAATATTTTTAGGAGTCTAATACCTATTTTCCTTGCAATATCCAATCCCAAGATCAGGGCCTCATACTCAGCCACATTATCATTGCATTAAAACTTGAGTCTGATATTCTAATTCCCCTTGAAATGAAGAGGCCAATTCTTGAATAAAGGTAAGAGCATGAGCCAAAAATTTCTTGAATACATCTAAGTACTTGGTCCACTTAACACAATTGAAACACCAACAATGAAATATTGATCTTTCTCTTAATCTAGTTTTACTAGTTGCATCTACATTATTTCTTCCCATTCCGTACAAGGTGGGACTCACACAAATACGAGGTGGGAATCACGCCCATTCAAGGTTTAATGCTCGTGCCCAAAGAAACTACTTTCAAGGAGACTCATGCCCAAATAAACTACTTTCAAGGAGACTCGCGCCCTTTCAAGGAGACTCGTGCCCAAGGAAATAGCTTGCGGAGGGAACAGGGAGAGAGTTCACTAGATGCAAGGTTAGAGAGAGCTCATGGAGGGCACCGAGAGAGAGAGAGACTGAGGGCACCAGCCAGGAGAGGGAGATCGTGAAGAGAATGGTAAGTTGATACTTCTATGTATTCTACTCGGAATGGATACTTCAAAAACCCTCCCACACTTTGGTTCTGAACCCTCGACTTGATTATGGAATCAACCAAACCCTTACCATAACTCAACTCAGACCCTCGGCTCAATTGCTTCGAACCTGACTTATTACATTTCTTCCACAGCTTGGGCCGAAACCTCAACTTTCTCTACATAGAAAATCCTTCCACAACACAGACTAGAAACCTCGGCCCCAGTTTTCTTCGAACATGAACTTAATAAATCTTTTCATAGCTCAGCTCAGAACCTTGGGTTTGATCACTTCGAATCTCTTCCACAACTTGGGCTCAAGACATCTATTTTCTTGCTTCAGATCTCTGAGCTTGGTTTAATGGAAATCCCCCCAAAGTTCAGCTTGGTTTAATGGAAATCCCCCCATAGTTGAGGGTAACGGTTATGAGGTTCAAAGGAATGGTTGGGTCACTTCTCATGCTACCAAATGTGTGGAAGCCCTGGCAGCTACAAATGGGTTTTCATGGATAACCAAATGTGTGGAAGTCCCTAGAAGCTACAAAATGGATGGATAACTAGTGCAAAGTCAGGAGGGAAGTAGAAAGTAGAGATATACAAATTTAAGTATTCTCATGTTTTAAGAGTATTCTCATGTTATCTTGGTTAATGTAATTTTTGTTCAATGTTGTTAGTATTCTTATACAATTAGGTCATGTGTTCATTCCACTCATCCTATAAATGACCGGGTTGTGAGAAAGGGCATTAGCTCCCTCTCATCATCACCTCAATTCTTATATTGTTAGAAAGTCCATGTGTTTCTTCTACTCATGTTATTCTTCTAAATACAACACCTATTTGGTAACCATTCCTCTCACAAAATCCCTTCTAGAATGGTGTAACAATGTTAGGGTTACATTAAAGCATGAAGAGTAATTATGACAATAGTCTAACCTACTTGTTCGAACAATAATTGCGTTGGGTTTCCATTTTGGGAATGAAATTTAATTACAATAAGATTCAAAACTACATGTGACCCAAAATAATCATGTTAAGCTTCTAGTTGGAATGTGTAGCATAATTACATCGAGCTACAAACCATGCAAAAGGTAAAAAAAACATAATTATTGCACAAGTTTGCCATAGATTATATGACAAGAACATAGCCAACATATTTCTTGAAAGACTCTTTTCCATACCCACTCTGAGCATATCTAGAAATCAATGCAATCCATGAAATAATTTCTTGTTTAGGCATTTTCTCAAAGACTTTGTTAGCATCTTCTATTCTTCGGCATTTATCATAAAGAGTAACCATATTATTCCCAATTGAGAGGTTTGATTCAAACTTCCTTTTCAAAATACAAGCATGGATTCCCTTGCCATGTTCCAGAGCTCAAAGGGATGCACATGAACTTAGCACACTGAAAGCGATGAATTGACCCGGGAGCTTTATGCAGGCCTTTCATCTTACAAAAAGAGTTCGAGCTTCATCCTTAGTAGCTCATTTTTATCCTAATCTAGAATAATCCCCAAAATATATGCTGGGCAGCTCAACAATGATCAAATGGGACTAAATCAACTTTGGGGTGTGTCTTGATCAATGGAGCATGTGAGGGTTTTGGCCTGTTTCTACACCCTTTGAATTGCTCTAGAAGGGAAAATTGTGCATGTCAACCCCTATGCACAACTTTTGGAGGAAAGGGTACACCCTATAATCAAATCAAACAAAATGCTTAAGAGTTCCAAAGTTTTGGAATAAATTGGATACTATTACAATTAGATTTTGGAATTTTGATCTTAGGTTTATGTATAACTTGATCCGCGTAGTTCCCATATGCCCAAGAGTTTTGGAGGTGTTTTAATTGACCCATAACCTTACAAAAACCTAAAATTCTATAGAATAATTGGAAAATTTGATGGTTTGAACAATAATTTCTTACGAACGCAACATTTGGTTTTTTGTGGTGTGGAGTTGTTTAGCCACCTTATGGATTGTTGGCTCTAATTGTTGGAGACTTGGGTCCACCCAAGTGTTCAACAAAGGTTGATGTAGTTTAGTGTTGACATTTTTAGTTCTAGTTAAGGGAATGTCTCATCGGAATCACATGCCAAGATTAAAGATATAGAGATACGTTATAGGATAAGGGTCTTAACATTCTATCTCGAAATATCCATATATATTCCTAGTCCATTACATAGATCTACAAATCTTATACACACTTAACACATATACATACATTCAGTTCAACATATTCATCATAAAAAAAAAATTACCTACATATCAATAATCCATGTACAATATAAGAGTCACAATGTAAACAATAGGGGTCTTTTTATTACTCCATTCCAATATAAGAATCAAATACATCACACTGTACGCAGCTGAGACTATACATGCAGAAATCCAAGGCATGAACTTCGGGACTATTTAAACGTTGCCATTTCCTTATGCCACATAACAAAATAGAGGCCCCTATGATGGAGGCCTAGGCTTGCACATTGTTAGGAGTAAGATCCTACATATTCAAATGAATGACCATTTTGAATCCATAAAACACTCCAGTTGTTGTAAAAGTCCAAATAGGCAGAGCTCCTCCACTATATAGTGGGAAAAAGCTCCTCATAGGGTTGTCTTCTTTGCCAACATAGATTCATGCATTGTTTCTAAATGGTAATTTTCTACCAGTATCTTGTTCAACCTGAACACTTAATCCATAGGGTTGGCTAGAGCCAGGTGTTGACATTCATCTATTTAATGTAGTCTCATGGCTCTTCTATGGGTTTCTCTCATTGCTACATGATTCCCATCCACTGCAACATTGTAGTGTATATGGTGATACTCTCTTTAATGGATTTCCACAACTACTCCTTATTACTTTGGCCTTCATAAAGAAGTGGAACCACCATATACATCAAGCTCCATAATTGTTGATTCTCTTGTTTCTTTTCAGTCTCCAAGTTTTTTTGCAATAATGGAGTTTGCTAGTGAAAGTGTCTCCACAAAGAACAAACCATCTGTGCACTCAGTGAGCCACCTATTTCCATTCTGATGGAGAGGTTCTTCGATTAAACAAACCAACTCAATTCTTGTTCCAAATTCTACACCTCACTTGCTTGAGGAATCTGTGTCAATGGATCATTGGGTTTGGATTTTGAGGCATTGATTAACATGTTATAACTCTTCATAGCCTTGCTTGAAGTGTACAATGCATTGTTTAGCTTCCTCAAGAGTGAGCTTGGCCATCATAAATCAGGTTGACTAGGGTTGAACATTGATATTTTGGGTTGAATTACTACAATGTGGAACTTGTGGTGGGAACCTAGTGATATATAACCTAATCACTATCAAATTCTCAAATCAAGCTTGCATGTTTGTCTCAAAGTTAGGGATGGCCTATGATCTTGTTAAAATCTAGCAAATTCTCTCATGTGTGGGATTGATCCAGTATGGGGTGGTGTCAGCCTACTCTTGAAAAACCTATAGCATGGCCTTACAAGACTTGGAGTTTTGGGCCAATTGTTTGATCATCACAAGGGTAGAAATTGGCCCAAAACTCCAAATCTTGTAAGGCCATGCTATGGGTTTTTCAACCTTTTCTATGTAGAGAGAGAAAGTCCCTTCCATTATCTAAGGTTTCCTTTGCTAAATATACCATTATCGTGTCCTCTTATACCTACTCCCCCTCAAACAAGAAGTCGTCAATATTTGGGGAACGATGGGCAGGGTTTTTTCCATCACCAAAACACTCTTAATTACTAAGCTGCACTTTTCTGACCTACCTCTCCTATTTGTTGCATGTCTTGTGTCTCCCCTCAATTTTGATTGTACTATTTCAATTTCTTAGAGGATGAACTTGGTGAGGGGAGGGTGCACAACTGTATCACAAAATATCCACAACTTGGTAGCAATCATTGACTTGAATGCAGTGAAGGGAGAAAATTCACTAAGGGGGTTGAATAGTATGAGGCTTCTTCTATGGGTTGTTCCCCTACAAATATGATTTCATAGAACCCAAACATTGATTGAGATCATGGTTGAAGAGGTGGCATCATGTGAGATATTGCTAGGGTTTGATCAAATATTAGTCATTGGCTCCAATAAATTATTCTTGAAACCAAGGAGGAGTTCATTAGGGTATGTTAGACACTCTCGTAGAAATGCATAATGGGAAGTAAAATAATTTTCTAAATACATTACTTGTATTGATTTTTAGATGTTGTGTGATTTAGATAGTTTTGGCGTTACTTTAAGATCTTTCTTAGTGATTGAATGTTGATTAATTAATTGATGATTGCATTCCATGACTGATTTTTATTTGGATATAATATAAATAATTTTTTATGGTGTTGAATCTTGCATTTGTGGTTCTTGATATTATAACACTTTGTAAAGTAAGTCCAACCTTGCTATGAGGGAAAACTTGAGGATACTATCAAGTGAATCACTAGTTGTCACTTATGTGATTCACTCCACTCTTTAGTCAAGGAAAACCAAGAAGTGGGGGATATTATGTAGTTGAGCTAAATCCTATCGTTGCAATAAGATAAGAAAAAGGGAAGGACTCTGCTTGACTCAAATTCGACAATCTTTTTTAGGGAACGACACCAATTGATTGAGAGAAGAGAAATGAGCTTTGAAGATTATTAGCTAGAGAACTAAGCTCAAATAGCGATCAATTGCATGCATGTGTCATATCCATGCCATTTATTATCATTAATTAGTAAAATATGCCGAGGCATGAGGATTGCTATATATTGATATGTTCATCATTCATGAAAGTTCATAGTACATAATCCAATGCAAAGTTTGCAAAGGTGTATAGTCATGTGTTTATATCATATCTGCACAAGATACATAGCATAATGTCAATAGCCAATTATGCGATAGATTTAAATGTCGAGTCCGATGTGAAAGTAAACCATGAAAATATACCCTTAAGTCATCAAGTTAACCAAGGGCACAATTCAAAATCTAGTGATAAAAAACACATCAAGTCATCCCTTGTGAATGGTATCATTTAGCAATTACTTTGAAATACCATAGTTGCCCTAAATAAGGAATATATGCCAAAACTCAATAGAGATTATTCTATATCAAATGAAGGCAGTGAGAAGCATGTACTATGCCTTGGAATACTTGATGATTATCATAGAATAACCACAAAGTTACGTAGGTGTGAGAAATGTACAGACTTCAAACAATGGTATTGTTGAGTTACTACAAAAAATTTTGCATCACAATATATTGATCATGAGTGTTATTTTTAAAGGGTATATTTTTTTTCAAATTCAAATTAGCACACATTTGTCAACATAACTTGCAACCCTATCATGAATGTTAGCAATGATAAGTACATTTTGAGAGATCGTTGGAACGTTTTTAGCATCAGTGTGTAAGAAATGAAGGTAAGGAATAGGAAGACATGAAAATGTTGCACAAAATTGCAGTCACCTAGCCCTTCTTGTTCTCTGGATACCCATAGTTTATGATAGCCTATGAGAAGGTTTCAACCAATAGACTTTGAGAGACCAATAGACCTAGTTTCCAAAATGTCTCAGTTGTGACATACATCTTCGTCAATGGCAGAGCGGCGTGCATGTCACAAAGCGTGGCAGAGATGTTAGGTCGGCTTGTGTAAGAGAGAGGCGTCAAAGTGGAAAAGAGGCGATCAACGTGCTTAAGACCAGCGATTATCAAATGCGGTACGCGACAAATTTCCTCTGTTACAGACAATATGGACAATTTTGTCCATAGCATATAAATAAAGCGTTAGATACACAAAATATGTACGCAGTGTGAGTGTTGTCACGATGCGCTACATAGAGTTCATATGGGTTACCAAAATTGGCCAACAATTATTCGCGAGTGCCGCGCTGATCCAGCCGTATTCTTCCACGACCACCGGATATTGATGCCTTTGAACAATAAATATGTAGCTTTAAGCGTCGAGATCACGTCTCTCTGCAAAACAAGTGCAAAGTTTCTACCAGAAAGGTGCTCGATACATCTTTTTATGTACTAGATCTATTATAAAAGCATAAGAAGAAATATTGCGGTGCAAGCCGCAGTGGATTTAACAATGAAAATAGAGATATAAGCGTAAATAACAACAGAACAAGAAATAGATGGATTCCACAACACCATAGCCGTACGCTTTATTGATGGAAGATAAATGTTCACCGCCTCTTGGAGGCCTCCGGTTGGTGGGTATTATGTTGATTGCGGGCAGAATTATATGTTGTGCTGTTATCTTCTAAAGAAATTCTGAAGATGTACCTAGAGTTGGAAGCTTCTGTGGGATCTTCATTGAGCGTTTCGTATTTATTAAATGAGCCTTAATAACTACTACCTTCCTTTATTACGTAAATATTATTCTGCTGAAAAGTTTGGGAGTTAGGTCCCTATGCTCGTTAACACCAAGATCCTTATTTGTCGGAGATTTGAGGACAACTAAGTTTTCACATCCTAGATAATCCTTGTTGTTTCCTATCAACAGCGTATGTCCCATACAAGAACAAATAAATCGAATGATCGCCAATTAATTTAAAATAGTGATCCTCTGGTTCTTGAGTCCGAAGATCCCAACATATAAGTATCAATTTTTTGATACCACCGCCATGGACATTGTTTCAATCCATCTGTTGACTTTTCGACATGCAGGCTCCTTCTTTCCCTTCACAACAAATCCTTACGGATGATTAGGATATATTTCTTCTTTAAGATCCCCATGTAGAAATGTTGCATCATACTTCAAAATCAAAACGTAAAACCAACTGGATGGCAAAAATTTAATAGAAGTTAACTTGGAAGCAGGAAAAAATCTCACAAAATCAATTCCTCGGCACGGGAATGTCACTTTTGCTACTTAGATATTTGTATTTCTCCACTTTTCCTTTTGCATTGATTCTTTTTAAATACCCATTTGTTTGGTAGAGTTTCTTCAGGTCCAACGGTCCACTAGATCCAAGCCTCATTCTTATCAAGGTTCCATTTCTTCAACCATGGCCTTTTCAAGATTTTTCCATCCTTTGAATCCAATACCTCCCTAACAATTCTAATATCATCATCGATAATAGACAAAGAAAAATTGGGTAATCGGTGGAGTATACCTTTCTGATACTCTTTTTCCCGCATCAATCTCCTCAATACTAGAGTATGAGGATGTGCTAACCGATTCATGTTCTTTTGTAGAGTCGATTCATCATCCTTTGGCTCAAACTCTATTTTCTATGGTTCTTCCTTACTTGGTAGGACTTCCTGTTATTAACATCCTTTATTTCTCTAAATACCACATCTTTCGACTATAAGAACTTAGCTGCTTAGTTTTGGGTTCCAAATCACCTAACCTTTGGGGCCATATTTATATACAATAAATCTACACTTTTAATCCTTCTTATCTAGCTTACTCATGTTTCCTTTGGAACATGAACATGAACCTCAAAATAGCCAAATACCTTGAGATGTGTGAGAGATATTTTCTTACAGTTCATACCTCATGTGGTGTCTTATCATCCAATTGCTAATGGGGGTGATCAATTGACTAGGTAACAAGCGGTGCTATAGCCTCACAGAGTATTTCCCTAACCGGTACCAATGAGCATGCATGATTTTTCATCAGTTTCATGTTCATCCTTCTGCAACTCCATTCTCTTAGAGATGTATATGGAGTAGTCTTATGCCTTCCTATACAGCGATTCTTACAGAATTATTCTATACCGCGATTCTTACAGAATTATTCAAATTCATTCCCCCAGAAATCTCCACCATTTTATGTCCTCAACACCTTAATTATTTTCTCTGTTTGATTCTCAAAAAGAGCCTTAAACTGTTTAAACCTATCAAAGACTTCATATTTCTTCCTCAGGAAATCTATCCAAGTATTCCTTGAGAAGTCATTTATAAAAGAGACATAGTACACAGATTTTCCCAATGATGGAATTGACATAGGTCCAAACACATCATTGTGCACTAGCTGTAAAAATTATTCTTCCTTCATTGCACTAGAGGGGAATCTTACCCGATTATGCTTCCCATATACACGATATTCACAGAAATAAAAATCCATAGAGGATTTAGATATACCTTCAACCATACCTTTACCTTATAGTATTTGAAGTCCCTTCTCTCTGATATGCCCCAGTCTTTGATGCCACAAAATAACCTTTTCTCCATAGATTGTAGGAGTTTTTTCTTCTTCAGCTCCAATATTAGGAACAATGGAACTATTACACCCATTATTAATGGTGCTTCCTTGCAGCTTATACAGAGTTCCAATCCAAACTCCCTTCAACAACACCATTTCTCCTCAATCCATCCTGTAGGTTTCCTTTTAAAATATTGTTTTTACCCCTACATCATCCATTTTTCTTACAAAAATCAAATTTCTGGCCAATCCTGGCATGTGCAGAAGACTAGGAAGTGTTCTAATCCTTCCATCTGTGAGGCTCAACTTGACTTTTCCTTGTCCTATGATTCTAGTTGTCAAGTCATCACCTAGGAAAACATTATCTCCATCATACCTTTCATATTCATAGAACCACTCCATATGGGGATTCATATGAAAATATGCACTTGAGTCAACCAACCTCACCTCATGATATGCATGTGTGCTTGAAGAATCCAAGTACATGTCTCCTCCTTCTTCCTTGGAGGTCTTTTCTTCTATAGAGGGAGCACCTTCAGATCCATTCACTTTCTCAATGCTTTTGGATCTACATTGCTTCTTGAAGTGCCCTTCTTTTCCAAATCTCTAGCATACCTTTACAAACTTTCCGGGAGATTTAGATCTACCCTTAGAATTAGATGTCCCACTTGAGGACTTAGATCTATTTCTTTCCTGGGAGCATCCTCTTGCAAACAATGCATATGTGATCTGTCCTTCCATGTTCTTCTGTCTCATCTCCTATTCCAACAAGGATGAGACCACATCAATGAAACCCAAGGTAGTTGTATTACTACCTATGGCCACAACTAGAATATCCCATGAGTCTGGTAAAGAGCACGGTAAACTGATACACTTATCTTCATTTGAAATTTTAATCTCAACAGATAAAAACTTACTTACCATAGTATTGAAGGCATTCATATGCTCTTTCATCGAGTCTCCATTTCTTCATCCTTATGTTATACAATTTTTTCTGCAAGAACAATTTATTTACAAGGGACTTAGACTGATACAAGTTCCCTAACTTACCCCATAACTCCTTGGATGTAGCTTCCCCTGACACATTCAGTAATACTGAATCTGGGCGACACAATCAGATTGTGCTCTTTTCCTTCTAATCCAACTTTTTCCAGTCATCTGCTGACATTCTTGTCAGTGTGGTACCTGGATCCATCGCAACCCACTGATCTCTGTCTACCAATAGATCTTCCAGCTTGAGCTTCCACAACTCAAAAATTTTCCCATTAAATTTCTCGATCTCTATTTTCAAACTGCTCGCCATTTCTCTTCACCTGAAGAATCACTATGTAACAAGGGTTATCACAGTCTCGATCCAAACCCCTAACCAAAAAGGTGTCCCCCTGAAGCCAATAATTGCTCTGATACCAAATGTATATTTTAACCTTGTATAAGTATTTACTGCAAACATATTTTCAATAAAAAGCCAAAAAAGATACCATGGCAAATACACACATTACACAGAGATTTTTCCCCTGGAAACCCAAACCGGGAAAACCAACATCTTCTACATCCATTCACACATACCTTGTTTACAATAAAATATACATATAGGAGTCAGTGGCATCCAAAACCCTAATCCAATGAATTCAATTAGTCAAAAACTCTAATTCCTTAACCGGAAATAGAAAATCATCGGAGAAAAACCATGTGTCAAAAAACCGCCCAAAAATAAACACAAAAATCGAGGAATTTCTTTTTTCTTTGGGGAATTTCCCCTGAAACCACGTGCATAGGGGATCCACCCCCTACAAC
>SNQJ01S0108910.1:0-29333 GCA_010110895.2 Picea sitchensis
TATATACCAAGGAGACATTTTCATTTTGAATCATCTTGTACTTGAACAATTAAGTGGGGTAAAAGGAGGTTGCCCCCTCAAAGAGGCTTATTATCTGAAATTATCTCTTTTTCAAGGCGTTGAGTACTTTTCCTGAGGTTTTTCTATGCTATATTGATATTTGGTTCTTAACATAAAGTCTGTGAACTGCCGCTCTATATCATCTGGGATACCTAAGTCTTCCATTATGTTCCATAGTTTGTCTCTAGGCACCGTGTCGAAGGCTTTCTTAAATTCCACAAAACAACAATAAGATGTTTCATCTTGTTTGTCCCATATTTTCTCTATCGAATGTCTAAGGGTGACATAATGATCAATGGTAGAATGTCTAGGTCTAAAACCCACCTGCCCTTTTTCCCTTTTTCCTTTTTTCCCTCATCTTCTTCCCAACTGTTGATTCTTCATGCTATCATGCTCCCAAAAAGCTTTCCCATGAGGGAATTGACCATAATACTGCGGTAGTTGGAAGGGTTTTTGATAGCTCCATTCTTAAAGAGAGGAATGACCACACTAGTGGTCCATTCTCTCAGAAATCCATCCTAAATGACCCCATTGAAAATTCATTTTATGTGAGGTGCAAGGAGCTCAACCCCCCATTTTAAAAATTCATCTTGAAGCTTGTTTGTGTCCACTGCTTTGTTGTTTTCTAACTTCTTTATTCCTTGTTTGATATCATCCACTGTGAATAGTTCCATTGATGTTTTCACTATGGGAGGAATATGTTTCTCATGTACCCGCTCATAAAGGAACCTCACATATTCTAACCATTGGACATCTATAATATTGTTTTCAATCTGCTTTCTCCTTTGTTGTATTTCTCTCCAAAATCCTTTGGAGTTGTGTTTTCCAAGAGAGATTAACTCCTTTCTTCTTGAATTTACATACTTTTTTTTTTTAGTGTACTAATTTTTCATATTTCTTCTTGTTTTCTTTGCCCAAATTTCTCACTTTTAGAGATCTCTTGCGTGCCTTGCATTCTTCATCATACCATGGATTTTTTGAAAAGGTACTTGTATCCCTCTTCTTGGGATGAGACCTTTTACATGCACTTAAGGCCTTGTGGATTGTTGGGATCAATAAACTACTATGAACATGACCACTCGTCTCATTGGTTGTCACATCTCCCCTGTTGTACTTTATAAACTGAAACTGCTACTTAAGAGCAACACTAAACCTTTCCCTATTTTCCTGATTCATGAGTATTTTGCCTTTGGAAATAATTTTCTTTTGTATGCCAAGGATTTTATTATTGTGTGGACTAGCAGGAAAGTCTAGCTTAACCAATAGGGGGGCATGATCATATTTCATTTCAATAGGATAGTTCCCTATACTAGACTTCAACACTCTAGAAGTAAAACTTTGAGAGCAGATTAAGTAATCTACCACACTTTGACCATTGTAAGTTTTGCATGTGATACCCCCTGAAGCTGGCCACCCTCTCATTGCATTGCAAATAACCATGCCAAACAAAATACAAAGCCCCAATAATTCTGCCCCAAAGTGTGTCACGCCCCCATTTCCATTTTGTGAATCTATTTCCCATGATTGATCTCCACTCTCTTCCAACCATAAAGGATTGTTATCCCCTCTTTCTTAATTGTGCAACTAGAGAGATTGGTTGTTATTTGTCCTTGCATTAAAATCACCCATTAACATTACTTCTCCCAAGTGGCTAAATAGGGAGATATCTCTTTTCAATGAGGCATACGGGTCTTCATTGTCTAAATTGCTTCTTTTATAAATCTTTGTGTTTTTTGGGGCAAAATAGCAAGCATCCGACTTGAAAGTAACCTCCTTCTCAATTATTTGTAGCCATATGTATTGTTTGTTTGGGTCCTCTTTTACGACTTTTACAACACCACACCATTTTTCATTTTTTAGCACTGTAACTCCCCCATGTCCTTTTCCTGTCTCATTTCCTTTGTTCCAAAATGAAGTTTTATTGTACCCCTCGAAATCTAGAATCTTGCATCCATCGTGCTCATGCGTTTCTACAAGAACAATAATATCTTTCCCCTTTGCTATGGGCCCCAACCCCATACCTCTTCTCCATGGATAACCTCTTAAATTCCAACTTTCTACCTGTAAACAGTTTTGTGGGGCCCCGATTTCCTATTTCTTATTTGAGAAACCATCACTTATTTGAGCCTTTATGTTATTCAACCATGCCCATTTTCCCTCATTTCTTGTTATTTTCACTTGTTCCCACTCCTTTCTTTTTTTTTCTTGTTGAGAAAAAGTCAAGTCTTCATCTAGGTAGATGCATGTGCCTATAAGCAATCCTAAATTTATAAGGATCATATTCTTATCCTCTATATTTCTTAAGATAACTCTTACATGTCTATCTCTTATTCCCTCTATCTTTTGTCCAATCCTACTTACCTGGTGAATACACCTTGCCCACTTCAACTTATCTTTAAGGAAGTCCCTTGCTAGAGTGTCTGTCCTCTCATTTTCACCAAAGTCCCTCAGTCCTTTGATAATAATATTTGCAGCCTTGCCTCACTTATCCTTCTCTTCCTTTATTTGTATTTTGATTTGCTTCTCAATGATTTTTTTTTGTTTGTTTGATGACCCACTTACAACTTGTGACCATGATTTAGCCTCTTCTATCTGATCTTTTAACTGATTTTATTTAGCTTCCAAGTCGGCTAATGCTAAATGAATCTTTTGCCTTTGTGTTGTGTTCTCTTCTTTCACCAATTCTACTTTCTCAACTTTGGTGATCCTCATCTGTTCTAATTCCTGTTTCAAGGCAGTCACTTCTTGCTGCCCTATTTACATTTTAACCTGGATGCTTGAGATTTGTTCCTTAAGTGCTTTATTTTCTCCCTCTAATTTTCTCTTTAACTCAACAATTTTGTTTACTTTGTTGTCTTCATACCATCTTTTCTCTTCTAAAATTCTGAGTCTCCTTTTCATGCTCATGAGTTATTTCACATATAGCTTAGATGACCACATTAATGGTGTTGATGTGGGACTATATAGGCCTTTTTTTTCATGGTTAACTGCTTTTATGTCTTCTTTGTTTTCTTCAAAAACCTTTTCTCTGTCCAAATTTGGTTTGAGATCCTTAATTTATATTTGCTCCACACTGGCTTGAGAAGCCTTACTTGATATGTTGTTCACTTTCGGCAAGATCATTGTGAATTTTTTCTTATGTGGTTTCCTTATCTTTTAGGTCTGCCTACGCTTTAGAATCCCCTTATATTGCTTTGCGTTTACAAAAACCAATCTTTCATATGTGTTTCATGCGTCCTTCTGAAAGAAATATGCCATAAAAGAATCCCATGCTCTTGCTAAATCCTCTAGTGTTACTGTAGGATGGGAAAATGGATATCCACTAGCAAATTGAAGACCATGTTTCCAGTAAGAGCTCAAATCCTATTGGTGGACATGGTTAGTAGTGGTAGTGAACCACACAAATGAGATTGTAAACCCCCATTATACCATGCGCTCTCCAAAATAATCAAATAGTTTGCAAATTTGTTTCTTGTGGTGCTAAGCATTGGTATTTTTGCCTCCTGTAAGTTGGACCCTTGGCTCACCAAGGCTAAACTTTCTTTTGGTTCCTCCATATTAACCCCCATAATTGTTTTGATGTGTTTTTTTCTAGTTTTGTTTTTGTTTTTCCCACATTTGATTTGTGCCATCTTAAAGGAAATAAACAAAGCTTAAACGAGGAGACATAAAGAAAAGGAAAGAAAGAACCCTCACCACACCTGTTCCTAATGAGTAGCAATTTAACTTCTACTTGTAGAGAAATTAGGTCCCCCTCCTGACTGGGTCCCTCTGTAACCTTCCCCTTGGACATGAAACCCTCTCAAAGCTTGGAAACCTCGCTGGGAGCACTTTGAAGACCGAAACCCTCACAAAAACTAGGCCCCCCTCCTGAGACTATAGGTCCCTCTGTCACCTAGTCTACAAGCGCCTTATCCTTACAAAAAATAAATTCATTAGACATGGTCACCTGGTCCTTCATTGAAATTCCCCCCCATTGTTAAAATGATTACTTAAAATAACACTTTATTTTGCAATGTTTATTATGGTGAGTGTCCTTGCCATGTATCAACTTCTAATTGGGCTACATCATGGTCAATTGATGTGACTTATGTGACCTCGATGTGGTTACTACATGGAATTTCAAGAGTTGTTATAGTTTGATGTGGCGCCCTTATAGCTCCTTAGACCCTTTTTCTTTAAGCTCCTAACTTTACAAGATTATATCACATAGCCTCATCTTATGCTCCCACATTGATTTTACAACTTGTACACTCCATTGCATCGACCTCTAAAGCTATCCACCTCATACTATAAGTCCTTATGCATATGCCTATCTAAATCTTCCCACCTCTCTAGACTATAAATCCTTATGCATCCTTATGCATATGCCTATCTACATATCTTGGTAGGGTCTTATGGCTTCACTTACCTTATTTTTTTAACCCACTCACATTGTGCTTTAAACCTGAAAACTTGTTTAACTATCAAAACATGAGGGCCTCAATCTGCCTCGTAGCGTGGACTTAGAATACTTATAGAATCTAGTAAAGTCTTCATCTATATTTGAAAGGTGAAGGAATTAGAATATTCTCAATTAAAAAACACAAGGTTGTTCGAGTTAACTATAAGATGCACAATACTGTGACATGACACTCTCTAACGCTATCACCTTTCCTCTTATTTCCATTAGCTTACATAATGATTTCCACATGGTAGCATATGGTTTGTCCTTGTGTCCTATCACCTTGTATTATTGATGTGGATGTCATCATGCTGCATTAGCATCCCAATATGCCACGTGGCACTTAGCCCTTTCCTTCATAGTGTTGAGTTGGCATTGTCTGTTGACCTAGTTGTTGACATGGAGGGTTATTGTTGCTAATATGGATTTTGTAGACATCACTACATGTTTGGAGTTATTCTATCACTTAAAACATGAGTTTTCTAATATACCTAGATTCAACAGACCTAAAATACTATAGAAGACAACCTCATCTGTCAGCAGGTCCATTAGAAGACATATGCAACATAGGAATATGGTTGTTGAAATCAACATAGCTTTGAGAACCCAAATAGAATATACAATGCAGTTTAGGTCCGAGTCGGGTCCATGTGGAAACTTATATGTTGCAAAACTTAAAGGCCCCAATCCACCTGATATCGTTGAGTCAAAAAAGTTCTTCAATCTACCTTTGAATGTTTGAAGTCCGAAATGTTCTCATGAAGGCTTGAATGTGGCACTCAACCATTTCCTTCATATTGTTGAGTTGGAATTGTCTGTTGACCTTGTTGTTGATGTGGAAGCTTCTTATTGCTAATATGGATTATGCTTACGTCGCTATGTGTTCAAAGGAGTCCTTGCATCACTTAAAACATAAGTCTTCTAATCTACACAGAGTCAATGGACCTAAAATACTATAGAAGACAACATCATCTATCGGTGGGTCCATTAGAAGACATGTACAACCTAGGAATATGATAGTTGAAATCAACCCTGCTTTGTGGACCCAACTAGAATATACAATGTAGTTTAGGTACGAGTCGAGTCCATATGGAAAATGTCATTATGACATTGCAAAACTTAAAGGCCCCAATCCACCTAATATCATAGAATAAAAAAATTTCTTCATTCTACCTTTGAACATTTGAAGTCTGAAAGCATCTCGACAAAGGATTGAACCTTTAACCTTATCAAGTGCCAAAACTTCATCCCAATTCCACTATCCAATTAATCAATCAAAAATTCATGACATGAAAATGAATATTAAAGTATATGACGTTTATTCTATGTTATTTTCCTTTCAATGAGCACTTGTAGACTTCAAGAATGCATAGCCCAACTTGCCATTTTACCCGTAGTAGAGAAATAATGTAATTAAGACTTCAACATCCTATAAATGTTCATCCAGTCTACCCACAAAGCATGTAAGAAATTTTATCTACTTGTTGAACATTAAACCTTGATGAAGTTAGGTTTTAATGGACTCCATCATTATCATGCAACACTCTTGAATAAATTTGAAAATGCCATTGTTGCAAGGGTTAGGGCCTAAAGAAATAAGGGTGCAACTCTAAACTCAATCTTTTTTTCTAGTACAGTGGCATGCTCTAACCTCTATGCTTAAGTTTAAATTACTCTCACTTTTAAGATAACGCCATTATTATTGACATGTGCATTCTCAATATGGAGCTCAATTTCCCAAGTATTTTTTAATGCTCTTCTTGTACCTTTTCTTGCTTCTCCATTTGACATTGAAGGTTGATGTCATATATCAATTTCTTTTATCCTCCTTCAATTCTTTCTTACATTTTCTGTTTTGACCTCATTAGTATTTAGAGCTTCTTCAACCCTCTTACAAACTTCATCTTCAACTCTTCTAGTAGTATTTTTATGTCTAAGCTTTGATTCTACATTTTGTAGACACATTTTCACATTCTTAACATTATTAATGATTGTGGTTACACAAAATTTTGATTTCATCCTCTTTCTTTTTCAATTATTTCTTTGACTCATCCTTATCCTTCTTTCCTTTTCTCATCTTTCCATTTTTTAAGTTTTTAAGCTCCTTCATCGATGATTGATTAAGGGCTTGCATCTTGGAGAATTCATCACTTTCTATGTAATCCATTCTTTTAGTTCTTCATTATCATTATACAATTTAAAAAGTTCTTCAACTTCCTTAAATTCCTCTTTTATTTTCTGCATATATTCTAATTTTGTTTTCTTTATCCATCTATTTCAGAATACTTTTACATTTTTTTCCCAACTAGAATATTTGGTGTATCCATCAAGGCTCCTCCACCACTCTCAATCTTCACCATAAAAATAAGTAGATGGACAGAAATAACTTCTATAATCTTCCTTTGCAAGGTTCAACCAATCTCTAGGATTAATTCTATCTTCGTCAACTCTAAATTTAGGTACTGCCAGCAATGCTTGTCTCGAGCACTTGGGGTCTTGTTAGAACACCTAACCTCCAAATATATATCCCCAAACTGTTCCAAACGTTTTATACCAATATATTATCATTTATTTCCTCTGTTTAACAACGTTTGAATTTCATCAATCAAACCTTCCAATAAAAAGTTATACCAATTTTAATTTGACATACCTTTTAAAGCTCTTCTTCAGGGACTACTCTACAAGCTAATCATGTACCTAATCTATCTTTGAGTTTTTTGTGCCAATGAATATGAAATTTTGAACAAGCGAAATGTATTCAAGTTTACGACACCATTGGTTTCATGCAATTTGTATTTTCCATTATGGCCAATTTGCCAAAACTTACTAGTCTTAACCCTTATATGAGAGCAAGTTTGTACATTAGATAAATCTGCCAGTTTTTCTATATTGGATTTGAATTTAGGACCTGGAATATCATGTTATGCTTAAGTTCTGAAGCCACCAGTTTCTCTACAATTGAACCTCAAATTCTTAGATATGCCCATTTTAGTGAACCTTGTTATTTTTAGTTAGATTTCAATATTGAACAAATGCATTGACTTGTATGGACTTCCCCTCTTATATTCCCATGTCTCTACTGACAAAATTTGGACCAGATATAGTAGCTCATATGCTATTTCCAAAAATTTAAGTCCCACTAAATTTGTAGTTCCCTAGCCAAAGTAATATTTCAACCATGTAGGGCATTGTTTGAAGGTTCCTAAATCAAGACTCATTTTCTCTAATAACAAATGTTATGAACCCAATACCAAATATTAAAACAACAAAATAAACATGTATACACACAATGCATATCAAATATAAGTGTGAAGCATAATTCTTCTTATATAGTAGGAGAATAACCCCTAAATAACCAAGTACATCCATATATCCAAATTATAAGTCCATGTATACAATAATGAGTCTCTCTATATATATATTCTCACTTCTTGTCCATGTAGGCCCACTATCATGCCAACCTACTTTTACATATACATTAATATTTCAGCTAACATAGTTGTGAAGCTTAAACCATGGTCTAATATTAGCCATGTCGCTATTCTTGACACACATTATTTTTTATGCCATGTGGAATTTCAACTATACTATGAAACATTCCTTAATTTTAGCAAAAACATTGAATGACCCTCCTACTTTCATAGTTCGTGACTTTATATCTATAATTCTATGCAAGAGAGAACCTAATGAGTTATTTTATTAGAAACATGTGTCGATGGAAAAAAAAATGTGAATGTTATGTTAATTTTGCAATTATTTGTACTAAGTTTCCTATCAATCTAAATGATCATACATTGTTAGAGATAAATGTGAAGTGGATAAGATATGAATATGTTTAGTTTCAATTGCATAGCATCTTCAAGTGCACCCTCTAAAAACATTAATTTGCTATAGGACAATATTCCAAATATGTATTTCATGAAGATGTTTAATGATTGAATTTTTAAATATATCAAGCATTCTCATAGAGCTAGATGGAAAGATATGTAGTTCAAATAATGTCAGTCGTTCTGTCTCAAATAGTGTGTCAATTCGGTCAATTGTTGATCAGATGGGCTCAATGGTGAATTATCATTTCTATATCAATAGTGATTGTTATCCTGACATACTATTAGTTTAACTGCATTGTTTTGATTTAATTTAAAAACCATTGAATGAAGAAGTCACTATATCTTAAAACAACATTGGGTTTGGTTGGACATGATTGTGTTGGTAAATTTAAATCATCACAATCATTTTGATTGTGTTTACTTCCTAGAAAAGCTAGAATTTTGTAGGCCTAAAGTTTCTTTAACTATGAAAATAGAAAGAGACAACATGTTGGTGTTAGGGCTAATGTAAAACAAACACTCATACCACACCAAATAAGTCACTCTACAAATTGACTATTATCATCCAATTAAGTTCTCCAATGGTGCAAATTAAATTTAAGCTATGGAAATAATCGCATGTTGAGGCACATGAGTAGGTAAATGGTAAATTTAATCTATGCCTCTAACCACATGTAGAGGCACATGAATACGTAAATGGTAAATTTAATCTATGCCTATAACCACATGTAGAGGCACATGAGTAGGTAAATGGTCAATATTATTCTCGTAATTATCATTTTTTATACTAATATTATATAATTTACAATGACAGATCTATTATAATTTACAATGATAGTTTTGCCTGATAAAATGGCAGAGATTTATTTTTTATAAGTTTGCCCATGTTTTGAGCAATTTTTTGGAATATTAGAATCAACGATGTTAATAGATATTACATATAATTTTGGCTAAATACCTAGGAGAAGGAATTTATATTACTTGAGGACAAAATATATATATATAATATATTTGCAATTCACAATATGAAGTCCTCTTACTTTTGCCATTTTGTATTGATGATGTGAAATCCAACACTATATGGAAATGAGATTGACGAATATGTTAAACCATGGAAGCATGAAGAGCTTACTCTAAAGTCATTATTTCCACATGCAATCAAAGGTGGGATGGAGGAAGAAGAGGTTATATTCTCAATTGATTTTGATTGAGTTTTTGATATTGTGTAAGAAGATAAGAGTTCTAGGAAACACTTTGTTATACTTATTGGTTAAACTTGCAATTTATGTTTTCTTTATTATGACTATTTTAAAATATTGTTTGATTTACATATTTGCAAGTGATAGCTAATGTGCCTTATATTTTTTAGTATTTTTGAAAAAATATATATATAATATTTAAATCCTTAAAAATACCTTAGTATATTACTATTTAATATGATACACATAGTAAAAACACATTATTGTCACCCTATAGAAGATAAAAATTATAAATACGAAGGTGGTTAGATAGTAATAATGATTTTATTTTTTTTTACAAATCGATACAACTAAAAAAACACATTAATTAAGACTTACCAACAAGATGTTATCTCTTACCCTGATAATCATTTGGTCATAATGGATTATAGAACATTCAAATAACATAAAGTAAAGGGGAGAACACCCAAGTTGAATAAATGGAAATTTTGATAATCTCTTACCAAGATAATCATTTGGTCATAATGGATTGTAGAACATTCAAATAACATAAAGTAAATCGGAGAACAGCCAAGTTGAATAAATGGAAATGTTGATAAAAGATCTTCATTGATTAAGACATAGATAGCATGAACATATTTCACAAATGTGAATGCAAGCATTATATGTACATGTTTAGATTTCAATTTCATATGTATAGATATTTGAATGAATTGAGGGTTGATATGTCACATGTGTTTACAGATAAAATTATTTTGTATTAAATGGTTCATTTGTCTTAGAGAGAGAAGCAAATGCATTAGATGATTTTTGTTATATATTTTTGATTGTATTTGTTTTTGTATAGAAGCAAATGCATTATATTATTTTGTTATATTTTGATTGTATTTGTTATTTGTATATATAAAATCTAATGTTATAAAGAAATTAAATTCAATTTTATTTATAATTAAAATTAATTTAGATTTATTTTAATTTTAAATCTATTAAAAATTGAAAAGATTAAAAAAAAGGGTATAAGTTTTAGTAGCAAATGATTTGGCTTAGAATGAATTTACAATGTTTTACTTTTTCATATTATTTTTAATTATTAATATTATTTTTTTTCATTTTATAATATAAATTTCTATTTTTTTCAATTTTATTTGTGTGTTATTAATAAATATTCATGTATAAGTTCCTGCTACATTAATTAAATGCAAATTTATAATTTATTGTGTAATTGATGGTTATTTAAATAATCAAATATAATAAATTTGATAATTATAATTATTCTAATAAACATCAATTAAACATCATTTTAATATTAACATACTCTAAAGTTAATCTATTATAATCAATTTTTTTTTATAAAATCAAATTAATTAATTAAAATTAAGAACACATCTAATGGTGTAATTAAACACTTTACATTCCAATTAAATCACTAAATAACTCTATTAACTAATCAAAATTCCATATGGATTAGTCATGGAAAACCATGATTTTTAAAATGAAATTTATTTAAACAAAAATTGACTATCAACCCAAAAATGATATTATCACTTTTAAAATAAAATCTATTTAAACAAAAAATGACTATTAACCCAAAATAAAAATGATATTATCAATTAATTACTTTCACATATTGAAAGCAAAATTAAATCTATATTTTCTCTACTAAAAAAGTGAGTTTTCATATTTAAGTATTTCATTAGACTCTACATCCCCAAACAATTCAGGGAGTTTGGTTGAAACATCGGGTCCTACATCACCTAGTTTATTAACTTACACCAAACGTGGTCTCTATAATTAAAGACATAATAAAAGCTTATAAGACCTAATTCGGCTATTAAGTAGTAGTTTAAACTTAGTACAAAGATCATATTTGGTAGTTTTATCATCCAACAAGGTTTCTCTAGGTAAGTACCACCAAACCTATTTAGTCCAACTTCGTATATACTTTTATCAAGATCTTATTTTATGTTTCTTAAGAATAAAATCATGTTTAAGATTTTAAAGATTTAATTAATTTGAAAGTTGGTGGTTTATGTAAGTTTTAAACTTTATACATAGATTCTTTATATATATATATATATACTATATATATATATATATATATATATATATATATATATAAACAATAATATCAAAAACGGTTTAAAAATGGACAAAAAAATAATTCATTTTTTTTGTTTTTCAAACTTTACTTCTAAACCAACAATATAATATGTGCAACATATGAGACTAATCATATAAAAGGAATATAATACATATTCAACAACTTGTGGTGCAATAAACAACATATTTTTAATGAATAGGTTCTATTATTAATTCCAAATTCTTTATATATATATATATATAAACAATAGTATCAAAAACTCTCCAAAATAATCCAATGTTTCAATAGTATCAAAAACTCTCCAAAATAATCCAATGTTTTGTTTTCAGGGCTTTACTCTTAAACCACCAATACAATATGTGTAACACATGGGACTAATCATATAAATAATATAATACATATCCAACAACCTATAAAATTTATACTTATGAACTTTCTATAAACAACATATTTTTAATGAATAGGTTCTATTAATTAAAATAATTTTTAAAACTTTTTTTTATAAATTTATGTAAAAAACTTATAAAAAACCATTTATTTTTTTTAAATATATTTTCATAAATTTTCATTATAAAATATTTACAAATTAGTTAATTCTATATCCTTCTAGTTTTCTTCAGTAATATAAACTTTACCTTAGATTTCATGTAACTACGGTATAAATTAGATTTTGAAGTCGAAGATAAATAATTCTAATTTTCTTCAGTAATATAAACTTTACTTTACCTTAGATATCAAGTAACTCGGGTATAAATTAGATTTTGAAGTCGAAGATAAAGAATTTTTAGTCACTATCTAAGAGGGGATTATTGTACCTATTTTTTTCATTAATTTTTCACTAGTTGGGAAAGACATAGGACTATGTCCAACTACATAGAACTATGTAAAATTGGGAAGAAAATTTCATTTCTTAATATTTAAAAATATTATTTAACTTTTGATTTTTAAATATTATTAAACGTAGATTATAATTTAACACATTTTACCTATTTAAAGTTATAAAAATAATTAAAAATAAATAAAAATAAAAAATAAAACTTTATAAATTTAGTGGTTTTGTGTTTATGTAGTTCTTCAACATTTATACCATAGTCTTATCCTATCTTCCTACAATATCATTGAATTGAATTTGGAAAAGCTTCTTCAAGAAGTTACCCATACTATTTATTTGTTTGAAGTTGTCCATACTATTTGTTTGTTGGTATGAGCATGCTAATTCTATCGGTACAAAAAATGAGCATGCCAATTCTATTGGTACAAAAAATGGAAACCATTTACATTCGAAGATTTTTCTTCTTTTAGGTTAACCTCCTCAATCCCAAGCTTGTGAGAGGTGTTTCCAATCAATTAATGGGCTACCCCATCTCACCATGTTTCTTGTTTAGAAACCTTAGGACAAAAACCCGAATTCATGAGGGAAAAATATATGGAGAGCT
This sequence comes from Picea sitchensis, assembly GCA_010110895.2. Lineage (NCBI taxonomy): Eukaryota > Viridiplantae > Streptophyta > Pinopsida > Pinales > Pinaceae > Picea > Picea sitchensis. The sequence continues at coordinate 13,071 of SNQJ01S0108910.1, forward strand.
TCAAGCCCTACCTTGGACATATGATGTTTTTGTTTTGTTTTTATTTGCATGATCTTTTTATGATGTTCAATCTAAATGGTAGAAAGGGATCATGTTAACCATACCAGCAAGTAGAGATCGTTTTGGGTATGATTTTCTTCCCACAAATTCTCGATAAACATAAAGGTAAACAAATATCTAGCATGCTACATCCAATTTTAGTTTCAAGGAATCAATTGATAAGTCTAATAAGGATATTGTGAGACCCTCAACTAAGGAGGCATGCACCCAATCGACATAATGCCTTAGTAAGATCCAAGCCTACATCAAGGAGTTCACAGGGCTCATGTTGGAGATCAAAGACATGTCATAAGAAGACATACTTTTCCACTTCATGAAGGGTCTGCAACCATGGGTGTAGAGTGAATTGCAACACCAAAATGTGCAGACTCTTGCGACAACCATCGTCGTAGCGAAAAAACTGTTGGACTTTAGGGATGAACCCAAGATAGGTTGTAGGATCAATGAGGATGCCCAAGGTGAGAAGTAGCAGCAAGGGACGGGGAATAAGAAGGGAAAAGGAAAGGGAAATACATCCATGGGAAGTGAGGATAATACCAAGCAAATAGATGCATCGAAAGAGAAGAAGTCAATTTCGTGTTGGATTTGTGCCAAGGAGCACTATGCGAAGAATAATCCCTTGAAATAGAAGTTGAATGCTTTGGAGAATGCAAACAACCCATTTGTTTAGGTCTTGAACGTTGTCATGGAGGGTGGATCCATGGAAAATAAATACCAAGATGAGACAAAACTTTGTCATGTGCAGGTCGAATTCAACAAGAAGTCAATGACAACCGTGGTGGACAATGGGGTGACTCATAACTTCTTAAGGGAGGATATGGTGTAGATACTTTGGCTACAACCTGAGCCAATGCATACAACCTTCAAAGTAGTCAACTCAGGTGTAGAGAGGGTTGTTGGTGTGGCCAAGGATATCTCTTTGAAGCTTGGTGACTGGTGTAGAAGGACGAGTTTCACCATTTTTCCTATGGACGATTTTGAGGTTGTGTTGGGACAGGATTTCACGAGGAAGGAAAAGGCACCACCTATTCCTCACATGAATTGTTTGGCCATTTTCTTGGGACAAAATCCATGTTTGATTCCTACCATGAGGAGAAATAAAAGGGGTACGCAGATGTCCTCCTTGCAAATGGTTGTTGCCAACATCCAAAGAACATAGCCTTGTGGGGATGAACTTGGATGATGTGGGACGATGGTTGGACAACCTAATGCAAAGAATGAAGGTTGACAACAATGAAGATGTCGGTGAAGTTTGTTTTGGAAAATACAGATCTTTTGTGAATCTTGCATTGTCATAAGAAAGAGCATGAGGAAGAGTTGAAGTTGACCATCGTAACACTTGCCGAGGACATCGTGTAGGAGACGCAACCTGATTCACTTTGCTGCCAAAAAAATTGCAAATAGGTTGAGGAAAATCGATTGGAAGACTCACTTTAGGGAAAAACTCTAAGTGTTGAGATGGAGTAGTGCGTGGAGGCACTCACTCAACCAGACTTGGAGTTAAATGCAGAAGAAGTGGGGAGGGAGGATCGTCACACCAAAACCATTGTGAATTTTTTTTGGAAAGCCATGGGGATATATGAATTTCAACTAAGTTCATAACGACTTGAGGAGTTGGGATGCATGCCGAAGGAATTTAGGTTGGTGTTGAGATACTTTCTCACGAGCACTAGTCGAACACTATGTACACCAATAGCCTTGGTGGTGGATATTGGGTACACTCCATTCGCTGAGAAGACAAAGAGTTGGCACACTACCAGGAAGAAGGAAACATGGCCTTGGGTGCCACATGGAGAGGTGTCATCACAGAATTGGAGACATGCATTTCCATGAAGAAGGTTGTGTGGCGTGGGGAACTTTGGAGGAGGGCGTCGCAACAAATTCATGTGAACGTGACTTAGTGAGTTGGAGCAAGGGTGACCTCACTTTAGAACAATGAAGATAATAATGGGTGTGTTGGGTTGTGGAGAGGTAGTGTGATAATAAATTAGCATGCTAGGTTAGTGAGGCGACTTGGAAGCCAAGGGAAAGGTGCATGACTTTGCCTTAGCCTTTGAGGTTGGACAAAGTGATGGAAGTTGCAGACAAAAAAATGGTATAAAGACATGGAGATGTGCATGCTCACATATTGAGCACAACAATTGGATTAGCTACCCAACTAGTTCAAGACGTGAGGTTCGACAATGCACAAAAGAATGGACTTGAGTTGTAGTATGATCGCAACTATGAGTGACAAGGAGTTCAACACTTAGGAATTTTTTTGAAGAATCCAATAGCAGACAATTGTAGTAGGAAATGACAACAACAACAAAATCAAACGATAGCAAGGAAACAACATTACGATGAGATAGTGCAACAAAGTTGGGTGACTTCATCCTTGGAGTTGGGTGAAGTGACCGTATTGACTTAAACAATAGATCGTGCAGAGATGGGTGCAATACAATTGGGTTGAATTGTGGAAACTTGGGTTTTCCACTTCACAGGGAAATTTGGGGTTTCCATTTTGCAAGAAACTTGGGTTTTCACTTCACGTGAAATTTGGAGTTTGCAATGGTAGTGTTGGCCCTTGGTTATGTAAGGAAGCGAATATTAAGGAAGAAAGGCGAAGTACGAACTGCGCAGGAAGGCACTTAAACCGAGGAAGGGTTGAGGTGGTTAAAGAAGAAGAAAAGAAGGAGCGAAGTGAAGGAAAAGCTAGCCGTTGGAAGAGAAGATCAAGGGAGATAAAGCATCAAAGAAGAGGGATTGTGGACAACTCAACAAGTGGAAGGAGACACCAACGCATGATTTGGGGCACCTCGTGGAAAAGAAGGAGGAACAGGCTGGTGAAGCCCTGAAAATGCGGATCAAGTGGACCTAGGGTTTTGGATCTAGAGTTTGTGACACCTAGACTTCGGTATAAGGTTGTCCGAGAGTCATGTAATGTATAAATAAAGGTCTAGGAGAGTCGAGAGGGTTGCTCAATTGTTGTTTGTTGTTCGTATCATGATCATATTGTTGTTGGTTATTGTCGATTATTGTTGTGGAGAGCAATATTGAGTCTGTATTCTGGATCTTCAGTTGGGTGCGGAGATCAACCCTGCATCTAGGTGCGCAGGGAGGGAAGAGAAAAAGAGAAAGAGAGAAGATCTGTAGCTAAGTACGTAGATAGAACTGTATGTTTTCATCTAATATATCAATAAACACAGTTCTATGGACGTATCCCTAGGGAGAGGGTGAACCACGTATATCTTATTGTCTTTGTGGTTGATGCTATGTTATTTGTCATCTGATATAATGTTATTGCATTGTTGTGTTAGATCAGAGATATAACTTCGCGAAGTAAGATTAAGAGTGGTAAAGAATATCTAGATTGTTTTGCATTGTGTTTTGGAATCACTTTGCATTTCCTATGGTTTTAGACACCTATGTCCTACAACCCCCTATTGTTACTTCGGGTGAGACTGCATCTGCTTCGCAGGTGTTGCTGAAAGGGATAGTAGTTAGGGTTTGTTGGTGCGCTGTTAGAGTTGAACCCTGGGTTTGCCCCTGTGCCAACAAATGATTCCGTTGTCGGGACTAGGATCCTCTTGAGGGAATGTCAAGGCAGTTTCCATCGAAGACAGAGATTTAGAAGTGGATAGAAGAACAAGAGAAGGACTTCGCCGAAGCTCAGAACAAGAATCCTAACATTAGTACAGAAGACTGGTTGGTAAGGTACATCTTTACCGACATGCATGAGATTTTATTTGGAGGAGTTCATAAGGAGTTATACGAGTGGTTAGCCAGATTAGCAGACACTCAGTTTGAGATCAGATCTAGGCCACTTGTGGTTTGGACAACAATGTTGATCAAGAAAGTCAAGAGAGCCGATAACGCTGTGTCTAGAGCTATGGATCTCTGGTTTGATATCACTATCGGAGGGTACATTATTGAGTTTTATATTCATAGAGTGGAATCATATAGTCAAGCAGAGAGGTATTTCTTTAAGGGACCCAGAGGAAAGTTCCTGCACTTTTTAAAGTTGAGGATTAAGATGCTATTGCATGAGAAGAATATCCTGAAGATACAGTGAAGCTAATGTTCAAGAATTCAGACAACGATAGTGACACAGAGGTTGGACACACGCTCAGTGGGAGATCGTTCAAAGAGGTTCCTCTTATAAACCTGTTTAAGAAGAATTACGTAGATGAGGGATTCTACAGTGGAGAAGAAGCAGAGCTATCCAATGAAGAGCATTTAGAGTCTGCAAGGACATAGGAAGTAGGATCTAAATAACTTCACTGGGAAGAACCAGAAACTTCAGGCACTGCGCCTACTATCGAAGTAAGTACTATTAATCCTCCTATTGTTTTAGCAACATTAAGTAACCAGAGTAATCAGAGCAATCTGAGTACTGTTACAAGTATTTTAATACATACTCAGTCGAGAAAGCAAGGAATATCTATGGCAGATGAAATGAGGTTACCTATTTTTAGAGGGGATGGATCTGAAGATCCGGACCAACATTGGTTCCTCTGCAAAGTTGTATGGAGAATTAAGCAAGTTAATGATGAATTTGTTAAGAGAGCTCAGTTTAGTACTACCCTGAGGGATCATGCACTAAGATGGTATATGAAGTTTGCTTCAGGACCCAGACAACCTAAACCAATGAATGACATCAAGACTGCGTTGAGTGCATAATTCAAGAAGCCTAAGTTGGAGTCACAGTGTATTACAGAGTTGAAGGAGATCAAACAGAAGGTAACTGAACCTGTTTGGGAATTTGATCAGAGGTTTAAGACCTTGATAGGCCATTTAAGTTTTCAGATTCCAGATGAACAAAATAAAGAATGGTTCATCGCTACCCTCCTGCCACATATCAAAGTTCCTATGATGCAACAGAAGGTCGCTTTGCAGGCTGAAGCTCTAGAGATTTCCATGAAACTAGAAGCAGCCCCTGTAGGAGAATCCAGTCCAGGTATGGGTCAGATCTTGAATCAGTTAAATAGTTTATCCTTACAGGTGGAAGATATGAAGAAAGATAAAGGAAAAGAGAAAAGAGAAGATATTTGGTGTATCATGTGTAAATCAGAAGGCCATGACAAAGAGAACTGTCCCCTATTTCATGAATACTTGGCCTCTAGAGCACTTAATCCTTTGAAGCAGGCTAATGTACCCTGGTGTGTGATATGTAGAACTAGACATTGCCTCGTTGAATGTTATTATATGCAAAAATATGTCCATACACCTACCAATCTTTACTACACATTCTATAAATATGCGGGGCATGATGAGAAGAATTGTAGGGCTTACGATCTCATGCATGAAAGATCAAGGGATACATATAGAATTCAAGGATAAGCTCAACAATAAGGAAATAATGCGTAGTTCAACTCCCCAGGAAGAGGAAATTTCAACCCTCGTGGTGGATTCAGAGGAAGAGGAGGAGGAGGAGGTATGGGTCGAGGTAGAGGTAAGATCATTTTCTATAACTGCACAGAAACTGAACATTTGGAAAGGGATTTTCATAACCCTTGTACTACTTGCAACTATTGTAATTCATTTGATCATGTCATTGAAGAGTGTCCAATGTTGTTAGCTAAACTTCAGGAGAGACGAGGAGGAAACCAACAAGTCCAATTAATATCAGCAAAACCTTGTGGTGAGGACCCCAAAGTCACTGTTATTACTAGAGGAGGCACTGTTACAGGAGAAGATAGGGCGACTCCAGGAAAGACTACAAAAGGATCAAGGATCAGAAGAGCTGCAGAGAAGGAACAATTGTTTGATCCAAGGAGAGAGAGGCACACTTTTGAAGAAGCGAGGAAATAATTTGTAGGAGAACAAGCTTCTTCTTTTAGGGCACAACCCGAAGTCAGGAAATGTGAAATGCCACAAGCATTTGATCAATATTCTCTACCTAAACAAGGAAAAGAGGTAAGCAAGCTCATGGACTTCTTATACACGTGTATCAATTTGATTAAAGATGAAGAAGTTGTGCAGGAGTTACAACACCTAGTAAGACAATATGAAATTGGAAGAGTAGACCCTATGCTAAGTAGAGTTGTGAATCAAGTATCAAGGAAAAGAAGGACAAACAAGGAATTGTACCTTAGTGCTCAGATTGGAGACTACGACGTGGACTATGTGGTCCTTGACTTGGGATCAAAGGTGAATGTTATGACAAAGTAGACTTGGGAATTGATGGGAAAAACTAGATTGATTTACTCTCATATCAGGCTCAAGATGGCTAATCAGCAGGCGGTGAGCCCCTTTGGAAGACTAAATCATGTACCTGTAGACATCAATGAGGTAAGGACATTTGCAGACTTCGAAGTGATTGAGATTGTTGATGATAGATGTCCTTATCCTGTGTTGTTAGGAATTGATTGGGCTTTCAACAATTCAACTGTTGTTGACCTAAAGAAGAGAAGAATGACATTTGAAGGTAATGGCCTTAAGGTCATTGCACCTCTCGACCTTGATGAAGGTCACATATACACAGAACCAATAAGAGAATAAGACCGCGCCTACGAGCTAGAAAACATCTACAAACTGATAGCAAGACAACAAGATTACATTAACCCTACAACAGATGGAAATCTCAGTTGGCGAAGTGAAAGTGCATGTTCATCAGATTCAGAGGAAGCATTGGAAAATTGGCAGAACAAAATGTACAAAGTCTCTACACGGAGATGCGCCAGACTGACCAGAGCAGTTTGCTGGATTGGCATAGAAGTAAGTAATATTCCTGCATTCAATGGTTTGAATCATTTAGAGACATTTCTAGCTAAATTTGAGAAAATTGTACCAGTACAACGGAGGATGTTGGCACTGGATGAAGCATTGAAAGCAACACCAGCTAGATGGTGGGGAACACACAAGAAGAACATCGTGGAATGGGTACAATGTCGCACCTTACTGAAAATGCACGTTTCAGACCAAGATGAAGGATGCAAAGTTCGATACACATGTCAGAGTTGTTCTAAGAACCATATGCGAAGTTGTGAGAAGGCTTGGAGAAATATTCCTAAAGAATAGTGGGTGCATAAGTTCATTAACACATTGTACACTACACCTATCAACTGGTATCTTCAAGAAGAACTGCGCTTCGTCACTACAGATTGGTATGTTATGACTCAGAAATTTATAACTACCTTCTTATTTGAAAGTCAATAACCCACAATAGATCAAGATTTACAAATTATAAGACATAAGGTCTTTGAGGAGGCACCTAACCCCCCTCTTGACCAAGAAAAAGATGAATGGACTGCGCCTCTTCAACAGCTACAAGATTGCTACAATATTAATGCTGATGAAGATGATGATCCGAGGGATGTAAACATTTTAGAAACTTGTTGGCCCTTGACCAAGTTTGAGGATTCTTGGTCATGTTTGACCTAATTTTGGGACATCGACAGGCTGTCGAAGGCGGAGCACAAGACGAAGTGGAGATCACAGGATCTCGGCCCCTTTCTGGGTTCTTTTTGGGATTTGGGATTATGTAATGGGTATGGGATGCAGGCCCATGGGTTTACCCATGTTTAGGCCTATTTTGTAAAGTATAAATAGATGTCTAGGCAATGTAAGGAGGGGCATCTATGTGATGTTTGGCTAATGAGATAAGTGTTGATTTCTAAGTGAAAGTGTGGATTGTAGATGCTTTGTGCATACTGTGTGAGACTTGCAGAGCTAAGTGCAAGTGGTTGTAACAGACTGTGGAAGGCTTTGTGTTGTAACGCAAGGAAGGAGGATCTAACAAGGTGTGCATATCTCTTGTCCTCTGCGGAGTGGGACTTGGATGCTCTGTGCCTGTAAGAAGCTTGACCCAAGATAATAAAGAAGAGAAGAGTTGGTGGATGTAGCCCCAGGGTGGGGGTGAACCACGTACATGCTGTGTTGCTTTGCTTTGTGTGATGTATTGATGTGTTTATATGTTTTCTTGCTTAGTGATTTAACATAGATGAATGATAGATAGATATGTTAATGCTATGTGCTTAATAATATAGATGAATATTAGATCTGGTTTATGTGGAGGTGCTTAAGTGCTTGAATGTAGCCGATCTGAATGGATACTGTGTTGTGCTGTAATTAGGGTTTAACTACGCTGTAACTAAGAACTGAATATTGATGAATGTTAACTGCTAAGTGATCTGTTAAGTGTTAGAATCACAGATCTGTGTCCCAGCTAAGGTTGCAGACACTGGAGTCCTGCAACCACTCCTGCCTCTACCTCGAGTGAGACTTCATCTACTTCACAGGTGTTGCCGAAAGGGCCAGTAGTTAGGGTTTTATTGGTGCGTTGTTGTAGCGTTGAACCATGGGTCTGCCTATGTGCCAACAAATGGTTCCATTGCTAGGACCTGAAACTGTGATTGTTGGGAACTAGGAAAAAGAAGCTTTGTGCAAAGACCTGACCTGGAATTGTGAAAGCTCTGTGCATAGATATGTCGCTCTAGTGTGCAGTATTCTACTTGATTTTTGAAGCTCTGTGCTAAAGAAAGAAGTCTGATCTAAAGAAAAGAGGTAATATCTGAACGCTTTGTGCTCTAATAAAGGTAAGAATAGTGAAAAGTTTTAGATCTGGAAGCTTTGTGCTCTGCTAAAGATAAGATTAGCGATTTTTTTTTTCTAAAGTATGGATCTAGGTATGTTTGATAAGATTTGTCCTAACTTGAAAACTAGGGCACTGATAGAAGAAAGAAGATTTGATAGACCTGATAATAATAATGAAAGATATGTTATACCTATGCATAGAAAGAATGTTTGGACTAACAAATGGATGCAGGACCCTAGAAAGAATTTGTTGCAGGTTAGATACCACGATCCTAGCGCGTAGTATGGGAGAGGCTAGGGATCATTTAAAAGAAATAGAGGATTAACCCTTTGTTACAGTTGCAGAAGACCAAGACATCTGGCTAAGGAATGCCCTGGTAGAAGATCTAGTTGTCTCTATTGTAAATCTCTGGACCATGAAGTATTGGATTTCCGTAGAATGAATGCTAAGGTTGAAAGAATGAATATGAACCAATAAAACCCTAAGGAAGATCCAGAAAATGAGATCATGACATAATCAGAGAAAGTATCGATACAGATGAAATAAACCTTGAATGACCATCAACATGTCAGTTTATCAAAGGTATTTAAAGAAAAAGAATGCATTGAAGCAAGAATAGGAGACTTCGACATCGACTGTGTTCTGGATAACGAAACACAGGTGAATATCATGACAAAAAGAACTTGGAAACTTTTAGGGGAGCCTACTATGACTCCTTTATTGGGAGGAATAGGATTATTCAGAGGAAAGCTGACAACCCCATGTGGAAGACTTACCCAAATGTCTACGAGTGCTCATGGAACTTTGACAGAGGAAGAATTTGAAGTTGTTAAATTTATTGAGAAAAATGCTCCATTTGCTATGTTACTAGGAAAAACTTGGATTGACAAAGATCGGGCCAGAAGGAAAGAAGAAGAAGTCTTAGAACAAAAGAAGCAAGAGTTAAAAGATTTCATGACTAGGAGGATCACACACTTGATTGAAGAATAGGAGAACTGAGAAAAGTTATTTCAAACCAGAGATTTGGATGTCAAAGTTGGAAGAACACTAGAAGACCCACAAAAGACTGAAGTACCTATTCCAGCTACAGATGAAGTATTACCTCTTATTTCTAGGAAAGAATCTCAACAACGCGAAGTTACTCTGCCGAAAGAAGATAAGAATCAGAATGGAAAAAGGAATTTCGAGATGAAGCTCACTGGAAAGAAGGCTAGAAAACTAAGTAAGAAGAAAGCTGAGATCGAAAAGTTACAGAAGGTTCCCGAGGGAACTTCGCAGAAGGAAAATTTGCAAAATTGGAGCTTCGCCGGAATATCAGAACAACATCACATGGCACTTCGCCATGGAAAAGCAATATAGTCATTGGGAACAGTATAATCGTTAGACCGACGGCTCGAATGGATAGAAAGGCATTTATGGTCAGAAAGTTCACCACCAGACCGTTGGGACCGTGCCACAATGGATAGAACTGAGTTAATGAAGGCTTCTCACCCATTGCAAGAGATTCATTGCCGAATTATCTATTTATCCCATCATGCCATGCAATGAGAACACTTTTTCCAATCGTGACTATCTGAGCTTGCAGCATAGTTGATTTCACACAGTGATCACTGCGTTAGTACCATCTATCTCGTTGCATTGAGCAGTTACTCTTCGAACCCGAGATATTCAACCACGAGCATATGTCCGAAGAAATTAGTGTAGTCGAAGAGTCTGTGAAAGAAGTACTCATTGACCTCATGACTGAGAGAGTCATGTCTGAAAGAGTGTTGTCTGTAGATGTACAAGCATCCTCGATGAGAGGAGTACAAGCCTCTCCATCAACTGCTCGTGGAGCCGGACCATCCCGATCATCAGCAGAAAAGTGAACCAAACATAGAGACAACCTAGCAAATGCGAAGTTGATCCCGACCATATTACCTGATTACATCCCACCTATGGCCGAGGTAGTGAGTCGAGATAGTGTGCCAAGAGAATTTGAGTACACCATGGTTACTGCGTACCTTCCAAATGGGATACATGAAGTTCGAGCACAACAGGATAAGATCGCAACGTTGAAGTTCAATGACTTCAACCTCGGAGATCGCAAAAACTATAGTATGCTTGCCCCGTAAATACCTGACCAGGACGAAGGGGAAGAACTCAAAGATAATCCCTTAGCCGTGGATGATGAACCTCACACAGTCCACTTTGTTAAACGTCATGAAAATCCCACACTTCGGTAGGCACCAAGAATTCAATGCCTGTGTCAAGCTATTTCTTTCATGTTACCATGGCGACTACTTATGGCTAGGCCGTCGTATCACAGTCGACCCAACATTGATCCATATGATCACAGGATTGAGTATGCAAGGACCCGATCCACAGGAGTTCTATCCAAGAAAAGCCACAGATCGCGCACTAGCCCAGAAGATCAAGGATACGTATGGCGATGTTGAAAAGGGAATGCGAGGCTATAAGGTAGCTTCCATCCAGAATGGCGCAGTGCGCCTTGCCTGTCAGTTAATAGCCGAAAAATTAGTAAGGAAGAATAGACCTACGTAGGTCACAGGCTTAGTTGTTGACCTCACAGGGAAGTGTGTAGAAGGTTTACAGATGAACTAGGCGAAGTACCTAGTGAATCAGCTGGAACTAGACTGCCGAAAAGCATAGGATCAGTTCTACGAGTTCCACTTCAGCGGGCTCCTGATCCTTATCGCCTTTGTTTTCTGGGAGATGCCAGAAGGTGCGACCTTCCCAGATATTGAACCATTTGAACGGCTTGCTGTGAAGTTCGCTACAATCTGGTACTCAAGTGATGTGAACAAACAGTGGCAGTCAAACTTTGTTTTTAATACGTACTACCTTCAACTGAAGAGAGACATAGAAGTTGAACCTCACATGATTCTGAACACCCTACAGAGGTTCCGACCCCTAATGAAGTTCTGCGTAGATAGGCATGTCATCTACCTTACAGCGCGAGCCAATGAACATAAGGAGCAACTTCAGTTGTACTACAAGCTCATGGAAGAGGACCTTGAGGAGATCACTAAGGACTAGTCGAAAAACCTCCTTATTCCAGCAAACCCTGCAGAGATGTCTGACCCCGATAGCCCAGAAACCGCGCATGATACACCCAGACCCAACAAGACAAAGAAGGCCGAAGAATTCCAAGACTTAAGTAGCGCCTTAGGAAAAATGCTTCAGTATCACCTGACCGAGGGGGTGAGGAGGAAGAGATAAATGGCACAGGAGCTGAACATAAGCAAGGTGAAGTAACGCCACCTAGAGATGAGACCAATCCCCTGAAGAAGAGGAAGGTTTCTCCCCCGAAACCTTCTTCCCGAAAGAAATCGAGAGCCACCATGACCAAGATGAAGATTGTGCTCACTACTGATGATTTTGACTTCATCATAACAACCCTCAACGATGATTCGCTGGAAATCATGGAGAAACAGGAAGCTAAACAAGAGGAAATGTGGGGTACATCAGGCCCTTCAGTCCAGTCGTGTAGTGTCCACTACGCCCTTACCATCAGGAGAACAAGAGTTGGTAGATGAGCCAACCCAACTCCATCGATTAGCTGATGTGGTCGAAGCTCGCCTTCGTCACGCACAAGAGGAAATAGAACAAGCCACCCAGGCCTTGAAGCAAGTACACAACGAAATCGTAGAACAATGCAAAACTGTAGAACTGGAGAAGGTTTCTCTCCAGGCCAAGTTTGCAGAAGAGAAAGCACATATACAATAAGAGAAAGAACATTTGCTTGTAGAGCAACTCGAAGTGAAAGAAGTAGTAAACAAAGCACTCCGCTCTATGAAAGGCTTAGAGCTACAGGATGAAGACCAAGTCATGCATCAAGTAGAGCAGCTCATAGAAGCTGTCCAGTAGCTACATCAATGAATAACAGATTTAGAGCTTTGCACCGTACCTGACACCCCACAGGATGTAAGGGACCAAAGGGAAGCAACCACTTGAAGCGCAGTTGAAAGAATAAAATCCCTTTCCCTAGAATGCAAGCAACTGAGTGATCGCAGTGCCCAGACGTATGAGCAACTCACTGAGAATCCATAATTGAAGGCACTGGAGTCACAACTCTAGGAAGTGAAGTATCAAGCATAGAAAATACAAGCGCAGTTGAAGCCCCTGTCAGTTGTGAAAAGAATGAAGCGATCCCAAGAACAACGCAATTCCCAGTAGCAAGTCCATACTATTCAGAGCAGAGTTATGAAAGTAACTCAGAAGCTCCAACCTGTATAGGACGAGGCCTGCCAATTGTTCAAAGAAATTGAAGGCCGAGGAGAGGAACTGGAACAAGTTTTCACTGCAGTTGAACAACGCCTAGAAGGACATGTCAATGAAGAAGTCATACAAGAGTTCACTAAACATGAGGTTGTAGCACAACAACAAGTCGAAGCAGCTCGAGCCAAGCTCGAGGCTTTTGAAGCAGAACTAATCAGATCAGAGTGACTCGGGATGAGTCATAGGTGAGTGTTGGGGGCCTGTTGGCCCTTGACCAAGTTTGAGGATTCTTGGTCATGTTTGACCTAATTTTGGGACTTCGACAGGCTGTCGAAGGAGGAGCGCAATACGAAGCAGAGATCGCGGGATCTCGGCCCCTTTCTGGGTTCTTTTTGGGATTTGGGATTATGTAATGGGTATGGGATGTCAGCCCATGGGTTTACCCATGTTTAGGCCTATTTTGTAAAGTATAAATAGATGTCTAGGCAATGTAAGGAGGGACATTTATATGATGTTAGGCTGATGAGCTAAGTGTTGAGTGCTAAGTGCAAGTGTGGATTGTAGATTCTTTGTGCATACTCTATGAGACTTGCAGAGCTAAGTGCAAGTGGTTATAATGGACTGTGGAAGGCTTTGTGCTATAATGCAAGGAAGGAGGATCTAGCGAGGTGCACGGATCTCCTATCCTCTACGGAGTGGGACTTGGATGCTCTGTGCCTGTAAGAAGCTTGACCCAAGATAATAAAGAAGAGAAGAGTTGGTGGATGTACCCCAGGGTGGGGGTGAACCACGTACATGTTGTGTTGATTTTCTTTGTGCGATGTATTGATGTGTTTATATGTTTTATTGCTTAGTGCTTTAACATATATTAATGATAGATAGATATGTTAATGCTATGTTCTTAATAATATGGATGAATACTAGATCTGGTCTATGTGGAGGTGCTTAAGTGCTTGAATATAGCCGATCTGAATGGATACTTTGTTGTAACTAATCACTAAATATTGATGAATGTTAATTGCTAAGTGATTTGTTAAGTGTTAGAATCACATATCTATGTCCCAGCTAAGGTTGCAGACACTGGAGTCCTGCAACCATCCCTGCCTCTACCTCGGGTGAGACTTCATCTTCTTCACAGGTGTTGCCGAAAGGGCCGGTAGTTAGGGTTTTGTTGGTGTGTTTTTGTAGCGTTGAACCCTGGGTCTGCCCCTGTGCCAACAAAACTGAAGGCCAAAGAGACATAGAAGGGCCAGGGATTGAATTACCTTTTGTTGGGTAGTCCATTAAAATTAAGAAGGTTAATATTGGAACATAGAAAACACCTAAGTTAGCAAATGTTGGAGACTATTGGGATGATGCTACTATTAGCAAGATCACAAAACTATTGCATGAATATCAGGATTTGTTTCCAACCAAGTTCACATACATGAAGGGCATTAAAGGGCCCATGGGGGAAATGAAGATCCCTCTGAGACCAGATGTAAGACCTATCAAGAAGAGACCATACAAACTGAATCCCAAATATAAGCAGAAAGTTAAGATTGAATTGGATAGAATGTTGGAAGCAGGAATCATAGAACCAGTTGAAGAATCTGAATGGATCAGCCCTACGCTGGTCCAAGATAAGAAGTCAGGAGAAATCAGAATTTGTGTAGATTTAAGGAAACTGAATGATGCATGCCTACATGACCCCTTTCCTACACCCTTTACTGATGAAGTTCTAGATAATGTAGGAGCATAGGAGGTCTACTCATTCACAAATGGATTTTCAGGCTATCACCAGATCAAAATTTCTAAGGAAGATCGACATAAGACCACATTTGCAACATAATGGGGTTCTTTTCAGTACACCGTGATGCCTTTTGGATTGAAGAATGCAACAACCATATTTTCTAGGGTGGTGGTCGAAGCATTTAAGGACTTTTTACACAAGTTCTTGGAAGCATACATTGATGATTGGACTGTTTTTAGCCTAATGAAGGATCATATTGAATGCTTGAGATTAATGTTAGATAAGTGCAGGCAATGTTAGATTGCCCTGAATTTGAAAAAGTGTATTTTATTTTCACCCTTTGGAGTGTTGCTAGGGCATATTGTGTGTAATCAGGGGTTGTTGGTAGATCCTTCCAAGATCACTATCATTGTCGATCTACCTCCTCCTACTTCAGTTAGATAGTTGCACACTGCATTAGGACACACTGGGTACTACATAAAGTTTATTAAGGGTTATGCACAGATAAGCATACCTATGGAGAAGCTATTAAAGAAAGATAGTAAGTTCCAATCGATAGAAGAATGTCGACAGAGCTTCAACACACTAAAGCAGAAAATGGTTACTTCAATGTTCATGTTGACACTTCATCCATTGCATTAGGAGCAGTTTTAGCACAACCAAGTGTAGGAGACATTGACCACCCCATAGCCTTTGCTAGGGGGAATCTTTCTACAACTAAAAGGAACTATACTACGAATGAGAGAGAAGGCTTGGCTATGGTATATGCGCTGCAGAATTTTAGACACTATTTGTTGGGAGGACATTTTAAGATGTTCATTGATCATTTTGCATTGAATTACTTAGCCAACAAGCTAGTGTTGGGGGGAAGAATATGCATATGGCTACTACTATTTTAGGAGTATGACTTTGAAATTGTGGTCAAGCTAGGAAGAATGAATAAAGGACCCGGTCACTTATCTAGGTTAGAACATGGAGAGGAACCTACTAGTCTGGAGGATACACTTCCAGATGCACAATTGTTGGCCATCGGAAAAGTTGATGATCACTTCGTCAAGATAGTTCAGTTCCTATCCATAGGAATGGAACCTCGCGAGTACATAGTCATTCAGAAGAAACAATTGGTAGTCCATGGTGCTAAATTTCAACTTATAGTTGGGCATTTATATAAGATGGGACCAAATGAGATCCTGAGGAGATGTGTTATGGAGGAAGAAATACCATTGATTCTGGAAGAAGCACATGAAGGCATCGCAGAAGGACACTATGCAGGGAAAACAACAACGCAAAAGGTTCTCAGAGCTGGCCTCTGGTGGCCTACTTTACATAGGGATGCTAAGGACTACTACAGAGCTTGCGACATATGCCAAAGAGTAGGGAAGCCTTCTAGAAGGGATGAAATGCCTTTAGAACCTCAGTTAACCTTACATGCATTTGATAAATGGTCTATTGAATTTGTGGGACCTATTAACCCACCAGGAAAGCGCACAGGAGCTCGATACATCATCATTGCTACATAGTATTTGACCAGATGGGTAGAAGCAAGAGCAGTTAAGGACTGTAGTGCAGCCACAACTGCACAATTCATCTTTGAGGACATTATAACTAGATTTGTATGCCCGAAGATCCTCATGAGTGATCAAGGCACACACTTCATCAACAAAACTATTGAAGCCTTGAATCAGGAATTCGAAGTTCACCATCAGAAGAGTACTCCATACCACCCACAGGC
>SNQJ01S0108912.1:0-17845 GCA_010110895.2 Picea sitchensis
GGTCAGATCTTTGCTTGTGCTTCTACATCTTGAATATATTGTGATCTCCATGTGTTGATGAATATTGTATGCACTTAATAACTCAATAAATTAGTAGTAGTTAGTGATTCCAAGAAAGAATTTGGCTTGGGATCATTACATTTTCACTTATATATCAAAGTGGGATGAGTTCTATGATGTTTACAGGTGCATTTTAATACTCCAACCAAGTCATGATGGAATAGAATAAAGCCTCTTTTCACATCAATTTCCATTCTCTAGTTTTAGATATTAAGTGCTTTAGTGTAGTATATGATGTTAAGGAATAATTATTACTTTTATCTTAGGAGAATTGAGCTCACTCCAAATGGATCAAGGAAACATTTTATTTCATTGTAAACAATTGTGAATATTGGTATGTATATATGTTTGTTTTTTCTGTAAATATTTCAATAGATTTATATGTTGGCTATTGGGGAATTGAGAGTGATGTGNAAGAGATTCCGCCTTCATGTAGTTGGCTTTGTTCAGTAGAGAATAATCTATTGGAGTTGTTTAATCTTGGAGCAAACATCCCTCAATCCAACGAAGCAACAACATAGTCAATGTTGACTTCATTGTTGCTACTTCAAATCAAGGAAGGCAGTTTGATCAAATATTAAATGCGCCGATCCAATAAATTATTCTCGAAACCAAGAGGACCTCATTTAGGTATGTTCTAACACTCTCATAAAAATGCATCTTAGAGTAAATAATGCACTACAAATATGACTTGTATTAATTTTGTAGATATTTATTAAGGTTGAATGATTTTGACACGTACTTTAAGATCTTTCTTCGTTGAGTGAGGGAAGCTCAAGACAAATAGAGGGTCATACAGCTGAAGAGAAACACACGGGGGAAACCATTCCAACTATTTCGACCAGTTCATCAGATCAGGTGTGATTTCTCCTTTCAACATAGTTTATATAGCCATCAATTTTGGTTATGTTTAATGTTTATGAATTGTTATGTGATTATTTATTAATGCAGTGTTTTCTATGTGATAATTTATTGAGATATATCATTTGTTTAGTACTTATTATGTTCTCACCTTGCATCCAGTAATGGTAAACTAGGGGGTTGGATCCTCCTTCCATTTGCAGCTAGAAAACAAAGGAAGTTGGTGCTTCCAATGAATTTAATTCTTAAAGACATATAAGAAAAAACATTATGTGGTTTTCTCCTGCTTTGGGTTTCCACGTAAAAACATTGGTGTACGGTGTATGTGTATGATTGCTCATTTGTTCATTGTTTATTTACTCTGCAACTATTGTATGATAATTCTACATTGATATAACACTTGCATTTTGTTGTTAAAAAGGATTGAATTTCTATATTATTGATTCACCCTCGCCTCTCAGTAATCCAACATATAGTTGCTACATTACAAATTGTGAAAGCAGTCTTTGAAAGGTTATATTATTGCTAGGTGTAATGAATACTTGATGGCATGTGAATACTATTGATATAGATGCTTATTGTACTTGTTTGCAAAATGAACTAACATCTCCTCTAGAGATTTATTTCTTGTTTTGCTCCCGGGAAGTCCACCTTGATCATAGTACATTGATTATCATGAATTTATTATTCATTGTTGTTACCATATATATGTTATGAAAATGTTATTATACTGGAAATTTGTTTATTGTTCTTGTCTTGGGAAGGTTATCTTACAATATTCCATGAAGGCTACCATGGAGATATATTTGTTTGTTACAAACATGTTACTATGAAAGAATGATTGATCACAACACTAGAAGAGTGTTGAAGAATGTTGTCTTCTATTTTCCTTGTTATTTTTCTTGTTCCAGGAAGGTTACAGTTGATAGCTCTAGGAGGGAGATATAGTGACAATTGCAAGAATGCAGCAGATGAATTCATCAGTGGTGAAGCAGATGGTCTCACCAAGTATCAATTATAAAGGAAGCGTGGAAAGAAAAAGGAGTTGTGGGCATCCTTCACTTAGATGCATGTCAACCCTCTCACTAAACGGGTATGTACAGTATGTTTCATTTATTGATGAATTTTCCCATAAAAATTTCATTTTTCTCTAGAAGCAAAAGGGAAAAGTGTTTAGTAAGTTCGAGAAATTCAAGCACTTGTGGAAATCTTATCTGAAAAGAAGTTAAAGATATTGAGGTCTGATAATGGAGGAAAGTACACTTCAAATGATATCAAGACATTCTGTAGAGAGGACGGGATTAGGAGGGAGATCATCACTTCCTACAATCCTCAACAAAATGGTGTGGAAGAAAGAAATAACTATTCAATTATGGAAGCAATAAAATTCATGATCCATAATCAAGACTTATCAATGCATCTGTGGGTTGAAGCAACCAGGATTGTGATGAGATCCATGATAAAGATTACGTAGATCCCAGGATTGCAGATGCAGATAGAGGTAATAATGTTGTATCGGACATGGTAGAGCCACAAATATTTGAATACCCACACCAAGATAAGACTAAGAAGCAAAGACAAACTTGAGCTCTTGAGATCATTCAAGATGCAGATAAGTATGGTGCTACAGATAGAACTTTCAGAGAAAGAAAGAAGTCAAAACCATATTCCAGTTACAAAATCTTCCACCTTTGAGGAAGTAGTCAAGCAAAAAGAATGGAAAGAGGATATTATGTATGGGAAATTGGTCCTATATGAGTTTACAAGATAAATCATGTAGTGAATGAAAGTATCGATAAATACAAGGCAATATTTGTGGCTAGAGGGTTCTCCTATTATGAGGGAGAATACTATAATGAGACGATTGCTCCAGTTGCTAGATAAACCTCTACTAGAGCCATCATATCTCTAGAAACATACATGGGTTGGATTTTACATTAGATGGATGTAAAGACCGTCTTTCTCAATGGAGTAATTGAGGAAGAGGTATATATAGAGAAACCTTAAGGTTTTGAGGTACACCAGAGAGAAACCCATGTATTCAAATTAAATAAGACCTTGTATGGACTCAAGCAAGCTCCAAGAGCTTGGTGTAGAGTCTCTAACTATTCAGTGTTAAGAAAGAGCTATCCTCAGTGTTAAGAAAGAGCTAGTGTGGTGAAATATTCCTGGAGCAAGGGAAGTATGTTGTAAGGATCCTTCAGAAGTTTGGGATGATGGATTGTGAATCCATGGCAACTCCCATGGTGACAAATCTAAGGAAGTTGAAAGACTATGATTTTGATCTAGTAGATTCATCCTTGTACCGAAATTTGATTGGCTCATTGATATATTTGATAAATACCAGGCCAAACATTTTCTTTGTTGTGAACATGTTGAGCTAGTTCCAGGTGGAACCCATACATGGGCATTGGATAGCTGCAAAGTATATCTTGAGACATCTTCACGAGATGATAACTTATGGTTTGAGATATGCCTCAAATAGTGATGTACAACTGCATGGATTTAGTAATTAAGATTGGGCAGGGAGTGCAAATGACAAAAAGAGTATTTGTGGTATGTGTTTTAGTATGGGATTTGCTATGATATCACGGGCTAGCAGGAAACAAAATTTTGTTGCACTCAAAACTGAAGAAGTAGAGTATATTGCAGCTTGTGATGCTTGTACAGAAGCAGTGTGGCTCTGTAAGTTGGTTTATAGACTATTTGATCAGGTGTTGGATTCGACCGTGATATATTGTGATAACCAGAGTTGTGTGAATCTCTTAGAGAACCCGATGTTCGATGACAGGTCAAAGCACATTGAGATCAAGTAATATAGTTCAAAGGGGAGAAGTGGTTTTCTAGTATATCTCCACTGATGAGAAAACTGCATATATTTTGACAAAGCCTTTGTCCAAGATAATGTTTTCATACTTGAGGGACAAGTTGGGGCTCGTGGAGATTGCTCCCTTGGTTGAAAGGGAAGAGATGAATTCCTTGGTTGGGAGGGAGAAATGATATGTGGCATCATGGACTATCAGTGAGTTGTGGATTTGTATCATGCTAGTACATCTTAGAGATGATCATACAACTTTGAGATGATGCTTGCATCATGCTAGATATGATCATGCTAGTTGTTGATACAATGGCCTAAGGAGCATCGAGTTGTTGATACAATGGCCTAAGGAGCATTGTGCTAGTACAACTTAGAGGTGGACATACAACTTAGAGATGATGTTGGTGAGCCACATCATGCTAGATATGGACATGCGAGTACAACTTAGATATGATGTATTGACATCATGCTAGATATGTCATGCTAGTACGACTTAGAGATGACCATGCAACTTAGATATGATGTAGGGGGCTCATGTCATGCTAGATATGATCATGTGAGTACAACTTATAAGTGGCATACAACTTTGATATGATGTATTGACATCATGCTAAATATGTTATGTTAGTATGACTTAAAGATGATCATACAACTTAGAGATGACACAATGAGGCATTGATCTACATCATGCGAGTACAACTTATATGTGGCATACAGATTAGAGATGATGCTTGCATCATGCTAGTTATGTCATGCTAGTATGACTTAGAGATGATGTAGATGATACTCCGGATCACGCCAGTACAACTTAGATATGATGCATGTGCATCATGCTAGTACAACTTAAAGGTGATGCAACTGATGACATTGTTGATGCAAGATGATATCAGATGATATGATTATTGTGGAGACTATATGTCTATGGAAAATAAATGTATGCTACTGTGGTGGATGTGTTCCACTGGTTGTGACTATGTGTCACTGGTTAGTAGTTGTGTGCTACTGGGAGTGGTTTTGTACCAATGGATAGTAGTTGTATACTACTATGGATAGACACAATTGTGTTCTATTGGATGACATTGTTTTGAATTCCATGGATACTACCACTAGTGTTGGAGATGATTTCCATCTAGATAGATAGTTAGTGTGCTCGTGGATAGACATTCTACAGGTGGAGAATGGTCCAGGAAGAACATAGTGTTGGTGGAAAGACATTCTCCCTGTGGAGAATGGTCCAGGTTGACAGATTGTTGATGTATCATGGACTAGTATTTTCCTAAGGTATAGATTGTGGCTTGATTACGAAAATGGTTTAGGACCGATATTCTCTTGAGGCACAATTATTGGCCCGATCAAGTTGAATAGTCCACCCCCTAAGTACATGACGTCCCAATTAGAGTGGTTGATATGAGAATGATATTTTCTAAGGCATATACGTAGAGGTTGATCTCTATGGTACATATGAACCGATTAGAAAATAGTCTAATACTAACATTCCTATAGGAATGGTCTCTATAGCCCATGGCATGAATTTCAGCATCTGGGAGGACTAAGATTTTTCTAGGACATAGGTTTGGATTAGAAGAATGGTCCTTGTATCCCATTGCGGGTCTTTCAACATCTGTTGGGACAAATATTCTTCTAAGATGTATGTTCAAAATAGAAGAATGGCCCTTGTATCACTCTGTTGAGTGAGTGACTTGTTCAACATCATGCTTGATTATTCAGATGGAGTATGGCCTCGAGAGATGATGCAGTTCATGCTATCAAATGATACTGATAGTGGTGATGTTTCTCACGAGTTGATCTACGTGATCATGAGATAGCCTGTGTGGCTATGATAATGCTACTGGTTGAATGGTCTATTTGTGCTTGAGACCACTTCCTTTAATACCTCCCTATCTAGGAGGGATTGTTGATGTTACGGTAACTGCGGGAGGTATTAACCTCCATGTGTAAGATCTGACTAGATTAGAATGTTCTAGAAGCTAGAGAAATCCTAAACCGATGTGTAGAAACCCTAGAAGACATGTCAGCTCAATAAAAGAATTAATATTTAAGTATTAGCCTCTAAGAGAAGAAGTCGGTCTAGACAGGTGACAAAGATCACTATAAATAGGGGGTGCTTGAGCTCATTTTTCCATTCACTCACTCACAACTCACACAAGTCTAGTGGTGTGCAAGTTTGGAGAAGGAGTGCAACTGCAACTATTGCAACTGGGTTTTTGGTCTTGGTTTTTTATTTGTGGACTCTCTGTTTGGTGTGTTATTCTTGGAGAGAGAGAGATACACGATCTCTTGGTTATCTGTTGGGCTTGGTACTACTTTTGGAATTATTCTATCTGTCAAGATTACGATGCTTGGGGGTGGTTGTGTGCCTATGGTTGGGTGACAATATTGAGATATTGTCTATGGAAAAACTAGCACATCAAATATTTTAACAAATACTTCATTGGCCAACGCATTGGGTTACAAGTAAACATTGTCACCTCAAGTATATTGATAGTCCAAGTGCCAATATTATCTTTGACACTTTTTATTCTACTTAAAAATGATAAAGAGGCTCTTTCACCAACAAAACACGTTTTTTTAATAAACATAACAATAGTTAAAAGTTTATTTTTCCATTGAGAATTCATCCCGAAAATGAGGAAAAATCATAGGGTAATGTGCATTAAAAATTTTGGGTTGGTTTTAGCACTAGAAATATATTTTATGTTTCTTTTGTAATCCTATAAACATTTATGTTTGATTTAAAAATCTTACCATTTTCATCCAACTCTTTTCTAGCTTATCTAAATTGCTTTTTGGGCCACTTTGGGCATAGTTAGTGCAAACAACTTGTTATTTTCCCTTTCTTTCTTGTTGTACATACATATTAATGTTAATAAAACCTTTTGTTGTAGGTCTATTGGATTCTTTGACTCCTTTCATCCATAATAATGCTTTGAAATTTTATTCGTCTAGTTAGTTTAGACCCTAGTTAAATCTAAAAATATTTTCTGGCCTATTTTTCAAGTGTATAAGAGAGTCACAACAATTTGATGTTCGCACTCTTTATTTTGCTGGTATGAAGAATCAATGTGCTTACAGGCCACTTTTATTTAAGTTTTTCATTAGTTTTGTAGCCTTTTAGTGTTCTTGGTAATCTCTCACCTCTCTTTCCTTCCTTTTTACCACTTCAAAAATAGGACCATACAAAGTGCACACAACCTGATCCTTGTGTTGAGCTACTAAGAGGCACATAACTAACTTTGAGGCTTAGCTCGATCGCTAGATAGATAGGATCCACCACTCCCAATAGATTTAGCTTATAAGATACGTTTTCTAGAAACTCCACTTGAGAATGCTTAATATATATATATATATATATATATATCATTTACACTAGAGATTAAACACCCATAATATATGGTTCACCATCTTTAGGTCCTTCTCTTTTTCCAAATGTGGTCTCATGGGTTTTTTTTAAGAACATAGGTAGGATAACGAGGTTTTTGTTTTTCAATTTTATATGCATGCTCTTTGTTTTGTTTTTTTCTTAGATTAAATAACCATACTTATCATTGAAATCCCCTTCCAGTTTTTTAACATTGTTTTGTCCACCTATTGTTGGTCCTAGTCAAAAGTGTCATAAGATTATTTTTCATTGTACTTCCTACAACTTCCTTTTGTAGGAAGTATTGAAACAAATTCTTGTTTTGTTAGGTAATTTAAAAAAACAAACATTATAATGGTGTAGGATTTCAAATATGAATCACTCATATAGTGAAAATTCTTAACTAGTGCCCTCCCAGGATGGAGGGAGAAAATATTCTAAGACTAAGGAAATGGTATCACCCATGATTACCAAAATATATATATATATATATATATATATATATATATATATCACAACTAAGAAACTAGAGAAGCATGACACACATATTATTCAATTAGAGTCACCATTTTCCTCTTCTTTAGTTATCCCCACACCATTAGTATCTTTGTTATCCCTACATATATTCCACCTTTGAACAACATAATTGTTGAAGCACCAATTTGAGTTCCCAAGTTCAATGGGAATGGTCCATTTAATGCAAAAGAACATATCCAAAACTTATATGTTGCATTAGCAACAGTGGATACTAATTTACACGATGCCATCATAAGGTTTTTCCTAAGACATTTGAAGTGGAAGTGACAATATGGTATTGTTTGCTTCCTCACAAATATTTTATTCTAGATTGGAATGATATAGTTTAGGAATTTAAAAAATGTTTCCAAGGGGAGGATGATGTGACTGCTCTACTTCGGGACTTCACCACAATATCAATCTATGGTGGTGGACTGGTTCACAACTTTAACCAATGCTTTGTTGCCACCTTATATATAATCCTACAAACTTTGAAACCATTAGGAAAAAAAGTGTTTCACTATTACATGACTATCGTGAATCCTGATTTCAAATACATTCTATTGGAAGAAATGACCACCTTATATGGATCCAAGACAAGTTCCTTCTAAATAGAAAAGAAAATGGAGGAATATGGTGTGGATTCCTCATCCATAATGCATCCATGTTTGAATGACTAGCATTATAAGGAGATACTTAGGAGTTAGGGGTCCAATTATGATTTCACACTTTCCCAAACCCCAAAGAGGGATGATAGGGAGAGTTAGAAATCCATTAAAGTGTGATGAATATAAATAATCATTTTTTTTCCTTGAATTAAATGGTTAATGACTTATGGTTTTATAGATCCATAAAGGAAAGCCTCCTCTTAGACATACTACTATTGAAGTGGATTGGTGCCACTTTTTCCAAGACTTTCCTGGTATTAAGTGTTGTTACTCATATAATAATCATTTGGAATTTTCCAAAACAAGTAAGAATCCTCTTCCTCAAGTAAATAACAAAATTTCTTCCACTTTCGAAAATGACTAAAAAGGAGCTCATTAAAACCCTAACAGACTTCCTACATCATGTCAACTATGTTTTTTCAATGAATAAGTCCCATTCATTTTCCCCTTGGCTTTGAGGTTTTCTTTTCCCCTTGGCTTACATTCACATATATATAAAAAGGAGCTCATTAAAACCCTAACAAACTTCCTACATAATGTCAACTATCTTGCTGCTATAAATAAGTCCACTTCCTTTTCCCCTTGGATTTGAGGTTGTTATTTTCCCCTTGTTCTTGTCCCCTTGTCTTTTCCTCACAGTGTAGAACCTATTTTACGCATGTCCGTAGTCTAATTCATGTAGGCAAGTAAAAGGTTTTTCCAGTTCTAGGTGCACCCACCCTAGATCCTCCTCCACACAATAATTCGAGAGGATTCTCCTTTCTAAACTCCAAGGCCCACCTCCCCGAGAGGTCAGAGCAGTTCTCCATAAGTTATTTCATGGAGAGGATAAGAACCCTCATCTCTAGAGAGGATACCTTACAACCCAAATACATCGGGAAAAGAGGGAGGTTGACATGGTCAATAATATCTCTTCATATAGAGGAACATTCAAGTAGCATTGATTTTATTTCTAGGTTGGTCCCGACTAAATATTCCCTCATTTTTTAGAAGACCCATGATCCATCCTCCATTATGAATAAAGAAGCCTCAATTATGAATCCAAAACTTTCTATTAAATGGGTTAAGGATGATGATGAACACTCCTTCAAATATGAGATGATATGCAAGTTTAACAATGTGTGGCCATCATTAAAATATATACAGAAGTTGATTATTGATTTAGGGGGTGCACTACATGTTATCAACATGTAAGTATTGGACAAGTGCCTTATGGTTTTATCCTCATGACTATTGTTTGATTTCAATGTGAATTTTCATTTTAATACTTTAATAGTATTTTTTATTGCTATGTATCAAAATAAAATGGGTTGAAATATCTTGCAAGACTGCTTCCATTTATCTGGATAATTAGCTCAATTTTTTTTCATTAGCAGTGCACACATAGTAATCAATCAAGAAATTGTTTCTTTACTTAAAACCTCTTGCTCCTTCCCATAGCTAGTTTCCATCAAAGTTGAAATTATTGCATTTAATTTTCCTCTTGCATGGTTTAAAGAGTCAAGTTGAAACACCGTAAGTTTCACGACCACTCCTTTGAGTAACAACAACCTAAAATCAAACGCTAATAAAAATTTATCTAACAACTTTTCTAGGGCTCTTCAAACCCATCTTATCTTAGGTGTAGAGATTTGGAATATGATTGTCAGAATAAATTTCCAAGGCTGCTAAACAAACATAGAGCTTTGATTTAGGGAGTGAAATTCAGTTGCTATATCATTGACTTTGGGATTCCATTCTAACAGAAGGGTCAAGCACGAGGTCCCAATGGGGCCGACAGAGTAATCAACCCTACTTTGCTGGTATTAGTGTATTGGTTGCACGTATTACGGGGATCACTTGGGAGAAACCCCTCTTTTTGAGGAATCTCTCAAAGTGGTTTTGGGCTTAGTTACCCTACCCTTGCGTGTAAATTGGAATTTCAATTGTCCCCCCTCGTCTTTGGTATAGTAGGAGGTACCATAGAGGCCATAATATTTTAGACTTTCTACCCAAGGTGACAACACAGGGAAGGTAGTGTTGTACATGGGATCGACATTGGTTAGACTCACTCAGACTCCTTGGAGGTTTTCCCACTACTTCGTGAGTTAGCTTGTACCAGGGTGGAAGTTTGTTAAGCAGTTTGTCAATGTAACTTTCCCACCCGTCGAAACTCATCCCCTTCGCACATCAATCTTGCGATGTTGGATTCCATCACCAACTAGTGCTTCTTTCTTAGAAGGTTTGTTTGCATACTTGACTCATAGATTAGTTAGTGTGTGTTATTTGTTCTCCTTAGTAGTCCTTAGGATTTAGTCTGTGTCTAATAGCATCAGTTTTGGGGTCTTCCAACCAACATTGTGTCCCATTACCACCACTTGTTGGCATGTGTCATTTGACTCCAAACATGCCCCTATAATTCCTAGATAGTATACCAGTAGCAATAGAGCGTAATACATGTGTGAACGAGTAACACTATGGTAATAATTATGAGCTTACTATGATACCAACAGGATACTAGTAATGAAGTAGAACCATTATAATAAGTAGCATTACAACTTGATAGAACATAGTTGGTTTAGCTTATATGAATCTGAGTCCTGGTGTTGCACATTGAGTTACATACCTTGTAAATGTTTATAGTAAGTGGAATACTAGTAATACCATTGATTACGATAGGGTTAACCATTGTAAAGGAAAAGTGATAAGGAATACACAAAGCATGATTGAGCTTATTGAATATCCATAACATCTCCATAGCTCTTATTACTTATGGAATTAGAATACAATACTTAAACATAATGGTCATGATACTTGCTTGTTATTATTTACTTATACATAGTGGCCTACTCTGAACCATGATCTAATACCATTTAGATCGATATCACTGTTAATTGGGGTAATGTCATATGTTCAAAGCAAGGTAATCCTATCACATGTATGTGTTTAAACGAGAAGCATAGTCCTTTTATTTCACTATGTTTGATTATACTCTATTACTATGAACACCATTGATAAAGTTGGATAAAGGGCATAATGAGTATAGAGGTTACTCATATTCATTACCTACTAGGTCGGTTCAACTCTATTTCAACATGTATGAACTCATGATTATGGAAGCTCTTATGCAACTAAGTTAATCTTTTGACATTCAATGAACTTACTTCACACTTTAGAGTATAAAGGTTAGTTGTACTATTAGCTTTAACTAGTTATGCCATATAGAGGTTATATGAGCTTAGTTATGATACCATGCTTCTACTAGTTAAGATCATTAGATTGATCTTGCACATAAATCATAATAAGAACCATAGACAACTACTAATAGTTAAGCAGTAATAGTGATATAACAAGGATATCTACAACAATTCTAGTAAGTTATCATGTTCAAGCCTTATTACTACTAATCAAGTAAGATCATTGAAAGTGTGATTCCTTATTGTTTACCTTGTATTGATCGTGTTAGCTAAGCACCATCAGTATATAAAATGGAGTTAGTTCTGATAACTATGATCCAACGTGTTAATGAAACTTAGATAGGGTATTGAGTTGATTTACCTGTACTAGTTAAACTTATAGCTTGTACTAATTATGTTTGTTTGAATCTTTACAAATAGTGATTATTTACATATCCATACGTCATATCATGTATTCTACCTAATTAATTAAGTCTAGCTACTACTTATCATAACAAGGTGATCTCTAGCTAGAACAATGAACATATCAAACATAGTAATCAAGCAACTTTCAATGGTGTTACTCCATTCAGGCGAGTACAATGAAAGTAGAGTACAAGCTTAGCCATATGAGTAAGCATCAATGTTATATCCTATGTAATTATCTATATAGTAGTAATGACATGTATTCAGTAACATACCTTTTACTATGTGCTTTTAGACACCCTAATAGACACATTTTTAGGGCCTTCCTCAAACACTGGACTGCCCATTAAAAAACACAGACACTGCATGCTACATGAAACACAAAATGACACATTTTGTTTACTTAAATTTCCATAAAACAAAGTTTTGTAATTTATGATGATAGGACATCAAAATCGCAGCACTCAATCACTCATTATTTTCTATTACTTAGAAAAGACAAATTATAATGCAACACTCAAATTTCTAATCCTCGCATATTCCCAGTGAAACACCCTACCTTACTTTCTAGAAAAAGAGAGCTTGGGTTTATAATCAATGGATAACATACCAATGGTGTATTACTACTTAGCATGAGATATAAAACCTTAAATATACTTAGAATAAAGTGTCCATCCTGTACGAGAGTGCCTATAATAGAGCACCCATGGTCTAAATCTAGAAACCACCTTAAGCAATATAATGCCTACCCCAAATATGGAGGACTCCCTAATTGTCATGCACTTTTTCTAATTTAGAAAAGCACTTTTATAAATAATAAAATATCAAACAACAAACATGTAAATTAAAAATAACACCTAATCTAAATTTGAAAGCATGCACTGTTTTAAATCCAAAACATCTCTTCTAAAATTTAAGACAATGCTAAAGTTGGCAAACGTAACTAAAACCTAGGTCTAAAAACTAGTCAAACTGATTTTGGTTCATCTGGATGAAATAAAGTAAGATCATTTTATTAATGTCCAACAGATGACCCAAGTAAAGTATGAAATATGCAATATATATGTCAGGGAAATACAATAAGATCACTTTGAAACCTTGGAAATTACCAGGTACAGTAATAAGTTCAATCCCTATGGAGACATATGATATCCATGTATGGTAGAACTCATGAGCAAGGTGAAACTAAACCCATATATTTGAACATAAGTGCCCAAGAAAATTTAAAATTCTTGGCTTCTCATTTATCATTGCATATTTCTAACATGCAACGCATTTTCAAAGTGAGAATATATAGACAATAAGCCAACTTTATTTTATACCACTACCAAAGAAAAGATGATATTAAGATGTAACATTGACATGATTTTAGTGGCGACTGCTAGAGAATTTAAGGGGCCGATTCATTAATGGACATGAATGGCTAGGTTCATTAACTACTCTAATCCAATCCCCCAAGCATGATTGACATTGTAAATGAGTAGTATTCACCTCATAGTGAAAATGTCTACTTAATCATTGAGTATCGTGACATTATAGACATTGAGGTTATATCTATTCATCAATTCTCTCATCATTGCATACATTACTTCAATTGAATGTAGATTTATGAGAGACAATATTATTTTCTATTACCATGATGTTTGATTGCGCCATAGCATCTTGATTCTTTATCTAATAATATAATGTTTTCAATTGAATGTTGTAATTATGGAATTTTTTTCAACATATCTTCAATGATGTTTTATAGAGAATGGTTTTGACCAACAAAATAAACATCAAATTGAAATTTAGGGAAGATGAAAATGTCTACTTTTCTTTTCGATTATCTGTACATAGTATCTTCATCTTTTTGTCTCCTAAATTTCCCAAACTACCTTTCTACATTTTGTCCACCAACATATATTTTGACATTCAATGGGTAGCAAGGAACCAAAAGAATCTAAAACATAGTTGGCTATCATGTAGAGTAGTAGGTTGTATGTAGCTCCATCCCATGTAGTCTTGGTACAAGTCCAATCATTCTAACAATTTGGGAAGTTAAACAACAGATTATAACTAATATGGGAAGATATTGAAGGAGAACCATCAGATGTAGGGCATTGTTTGTGTGATCAACACTTGAGTTCCGTAGAATTGGTATGGAAATCCAAATGAAAACAGTAGCTATGAGATATTTTGTTGGCATAAGGGATATTCTCCCAATATAGTATCCAACAACTATCTTACCATCCTTGGTGAAAACACAACGTGATGTATGTTGAGGTTTCTTGATGTGCCAACACCTAAACTAATTTCCAACAAAATTCAAATATTCTACCTTCCTTGCAAATGCATACACTTCCACTTAATTTTCAACTAAACTTGTAGAGGATGGAAAGTTTAAAGTGAGCAGTTATTCACCACATAACTCACCAAGACCCAATGAAGTTAAATTTCAAAAACCACTTCTACCCCATTGGTGGTTGTGCAATCTAAATATCCACAAATCATAAAGAGAGCTTCAATCATTGGATCTCCTTCCTAAATATTGTATGTGCCACCTTTAGTGCTAACTTTAGACTACAAGAAGTCTAAAGAAGCATAATTAAGGAGATTTAGCATAATTTCTTGGTCCTAAAGAGAATTTACAATTTTTTCATCTTCAATGATTTACTTGGTGGACCTTTCACTCTCACTAAACTTGGGAATAAAATCATGCTCATTATTTCTTCATATTTCTATGGTTATCTTGACAATTGTCTAGAAATTTGGCTTGTCCTTGAGGGCTTGTCTAAAATCTCAAAAAATAAGGAAACAAAGGTATCTGACCCCTTTTTCTTTCTTTCTTCTTCAACAACCAACAAATGTTGAGTTCTCAATTGACTAGTTGCAAGCATTCTCCTGTGTTTATTCACTTTCTCATTCCTCCTCCTTTGCGTCTTCTTCAATCCATCTCTTCCATTACCTGTCTGTATCAAATTTTGTTGTCCCTCTTACGTACCTTGTCACTCAAAATCAGCATAAAACTAAGTTTGAAATAGAGGACCTTTGATAGAAAAAAAAAAAAAAAAAACTTCTTTAATCGCTTAGCAGAGTTCCAATGTGGTTAAGTCAATTAGAAGAGGTGGTGATTTCATTGTATCATTTTAGATATCTCACTATATTCTTACAATCCTAGCTAATTGTATATCTGATTTGATTGACTGAAGGTACAACCAAACATGTACCCATCAGATATTTCTTCCTCGAGTGAGGGAAACGCATGACAAATATAGGGAAATGCGACTATGTTTAGTAGATATGATACACGAACAAGGACCAGAGGTGAAAAGGTCAGAAGAAAATTTCATAGATGCATGAAATTTTTTCTTGCCAAAGGAGGATCATGCTCTTATGATGATGAGAGAATAGGAGACATAGAGGTTTCACTCAGGTATAAACATCTGGTGAAAAAATGGGTACCTAAGTAACTGCCTCTGTTAGACATTGACTTAATTTTCAACAATAGGATGTATCGTATTGCACCATCCT
Organism: Picea sitchensis; assembly: GCA_010110895.2. Classification (NCBI taxonomy): domain Eukaryota; kingdom Viridiplantae; phylum Streptophyta; class Pinopsida; order Pinales; family Pinaceae; genus Picea; species Picea sitchensis. The sequence continues at coordinate 15,397 of SNQJ01S0108912.1, forward strand.
ACCTGCATGGCCTGGGGCTATTTTCCATGGATGGAATACTTGTAAAATAAAATAAAATAACTGAATTGATGGACTATGTCGGATCATGTTACAATTATAACGATTGGATGAGGTTGGTCCGTTACATGTGAAGTATGAAAATATATGCACTCGCTGCAAATTATATACAAATAATAAACAACAATAAAAATAAGGGAGTGTTATCGCATAGTTTGTAGCTTAGGTTAAAGGTTGAAGGATAGAGGCCAAACTGGCGTAACAGGAACCTTCCCCACCCAATGTCACCACGATGGGGAGGTTCTTTCTATTTAGGGAGGTTAACCCAGGGGAGACGTCCCCGACAACCTGGGGTTTTGAAGAGGCTAAGATATAAGGTTAAGGTTAAATTTTCCTCCTCATAGGTTACCACCAATATCAGAAGGTTTGGCTAATATGCCAATAAAGAAGTGTATACCCAAAGAGAACACATGCCCGGAACAAGATAACAATAAAAAATATATGTAGGCTATAATTCAGTGGGTAAGTGCTTCATATGACTATCTGATATCAATTAATAAGCAATGTAAAACAATAGATATCAATGAGGTCAATGTTTTATCAATTAGCTATGGAAAAAGCATCAATTCATCAATAATTATCAAGATGATCAAGCCAACAATGTATCCAACCAACACTTCACTCAATAAATACTTTATATCATCATCCAATTGCTTATAGAAGACAAATGTTGCGTCAAGATGAGATAACCAATTGTGACGTCAGCTTTAATTAGGGTTAGTTTGTTAGTTAGGGTTTCAAGAATTAAAGTTTTAAGAGTTTGTTTTGGACACTATGACCTCAACATTGTGTGTCTAAGATCAGTGCCTAAGGGTGGATGGAGTCAAACAAGAAGAGGGCACAGAGTTTTGAAAGGATAAAGACCAAAGACAAGAGGGAAGGGTTCTAGAGTGTTGCAATGGCAGGGCCCTAGAATCAAAACCCTAGGGGAAAGAGGCTCACTCCGGTGTTGCTTAAGAAAGGCCTTGTGCTCTTTCCTCCTTCTTTAGATCAATTTGGCAAAACGACTAGCATAAATACTAATTCAAACTAGAGGATGAGATGAGAGAAAGTGTTGCAATGACAAGGCTTTCAAACCCTAGAAGATGACAGACCTAGGTGTAGATAACCTAGGCCTAGGACGTCACCCCCTTTTCAACCTTTAAAATCAAGCTAGGTTAAGGGAAAAAGCAAGAGGAGTGTAGAAAAGGCTAGGCTCAATCTTTCTTCTTCAATGGCTTAAAAATTTCTCTCTAAGGGGACATGAAACAAGGACCTACTTGTGTGCTTGTTACCTAGGGTTTCAAAATTAGCAATTTTATAAGTAAATGCAAGAATTTACACCTACAACCATTCAATTAAGAATTTTTGCAAGAAAAATACTTACATATCATGAAGAAAAGCATGTGCAAACCCTAGTTGTAAACCTTCCTTGAAGAGAAATGCCAAAAGATGCCAAAAAATCCTTCCATCAACAAGTGCGCCTCACTTAGAAGACAAAATTACCCTAGTAGGGCACAAAAATCAGACCTCACAAGTGTGAGTTGTTGTGTTATCTTCAAATGAGGGAAAAACATCCTCAATATATAGTGTATCATGACCTTTTAATTAATTTTAGGTCATTAAAAATAGCTGACAAGGCTACAAACCAAAAATCATATTGTTTTACATTAAATTGTTAAATGAAAACCCTAAATGAGCAATAAACAAGACATCAAGCCCCTCTGAGTGAGACGTTGGCCCTTTTTAGGGAAAAATGCAACACAAGGTGACAAACATTGGCCCTCCTTGGGCCTCCAAACTTTGCCACACGTGCCAAACTGCTCTGTCAAGATGCCATACACTGGAGGTGATGTCATGGCTCCTAGATGATGTCCTGGGGCATCAAAAGGGGCATGTTCCACCTGTAGTGGGTCAACCCCCCTGGGTTGGGCTCAGCCAAGGCATCATGGATGAAAACGTTATCCTTCTTCTCTTGTGCAAAGGCTCAACCAATCAATGTCTTGTCTCTTCCCCTGATGGGCTCCCAACAACCATATGTTGGGCTCTTCAGCCCCATGGAGGTGTGAACTAATCATCTCCCCATGTGTACCGGTCCAACTGGTACCTATCTGTCGGGCATGATCCTGCACATCAAAAAATTCTCCCTCCATGGGCTCATTAGTCATAGGGATCATAGCAATGTCAATCACATTTCATGATTAATTTTATCAAATGCATGCATAAAACCCCTGATATATCATCTGATAGCTCAAAGAAATTACAATGACCTACTATACAAAGCCGAAGAAAAAGACAAAATGCCCTATTGGGCCAACATCCATAAGAGAAGGAAAGTTTCCAGAGGATATCATCCAAGCCATGTAACACGAGGTGATGTGGTCAAAGGATGTCCAAACATACAGGTAGAGTG
>SNQJ01S0108912.1:17855-30408 GCA_010110895.2 Picea sitchensis
ACAACATTCCCCATACATCCGGGACATCAACCACTATAATATCTATGTGGACTGTCTTCTCAGGGTATTCCTTTAAGTGTACTTCAACATTTTCAACCACACCATGTGTGGGTATTTCTTTAGATTCGAAACCACACACATTCCTGTAAGGCCTAGTGACCTTCAAACCCATTTGTTGCATGACTTTAAGAGACATCATGTTGGCACCAACACTTGTATCTAGCATGAAATTGTTAAGGTATTTGTTGTTCATTGTTAAAGTCATGAAGAAAGGGGGGTTTTCACCATACTGGACCCTGAAATGATCATCTTGCAACATAATTGGGGGGTCCATAGGCTCAGTTGATCCTGAAAAGAAGGTATCAAAGCATTCTTTAATGGATGGGATCTTGATTGCTTCTTTTAGGGGAACGTTCACATGCATCTTTGATAAAGCCCCTTCAAATTCAAACTCAAGGTCAACCTTACTAGTCTTGGATGTCTTAGGAAGAAGAACCTCAAGAGATGGGGGTTTCGGCTGATCAACGGTAGGTTGTTTCGGATTCTTTCTCCTATATACTTGAACTTCCTGCTTCTTTAGATTTTCTCATGATTCCTGGTCCAAGTTGTTTATTATTTCCATCCTTGCTTCTCTTACTGCTTCCTTTAGGGCTTGTTGATGTTCTATGTCTGTGATATTTATCTGAGGAAGATGCATGAAGCAGTCCAAATTGTTGACTTGTTGTTGGCTAGAGTTATAAGGACATTCATGCTCCCAATGTGCTTCACTGCACTCCAGACACCAAGGGTTTTCATCTACAACGTTTGTGGGGGCCAAGGTATTTGGAACTTCGTTTTCATTCTTTGGTTTGTAAAATTGATTCCCTTTCTGGAACTGCCCTTTGAGCGGAGGTCTAGGTGCTTGGGTATGAGATTTTTCAAGTCTGACAATCCGGTTCATCATCTCTTCTTGATTTTTTATGATGCCATCCATGGAGGCTTGTAATTTGGTGATACTGGTGGATAGAACTGAAGTAGGCTCAACACTGTGAACTATCTTTGGTTTGGTGTCTACTCTCCCCCTAGGGTTAGCAAAGGGATCAATCTTAGATGAAAGGAGGTTCCATTCTATCTTGGTGGCGAGCTCTTGGGCTTCTTGAATGGACTGGGGGTTTTTGTCTCTAAGAAGATACCCTAGTTGGCCATTGAAAGATATGGTATAAATATGAACAAGGTAATCATCTTTCGGGTGATGGCTTGCGCGAATTCTTTGAAGCAACATCTTGAATCTGGTGTGAAATTCCCGAATGGACTCATTTTTATACTTGGCAAGGCTATTTAATCGAGTGAGAAACATGTTAGGGTCTTCTTTGATACTCCACCTTTTGAGAAAGGCCTCTTCAAGTCTATCCATGGTCTTGATGCTTCCATTAGGAAGATTGAGATACCAATGCCTTGAGGCATCATAAAGAGTAGCAAAGAATAAATTCATAACCAAGTCTTCAGCATCATCACTAATTGGGTGAAGCTGAAAGAATGCCCAAAAGCTACTCATATGCTCTTCGGCATTGGTAGCATAAGTACTGGTAAATTTAGGCAACCACTTCTCGTACTTGGGTGGCATCTGCCTAGGGTAGCCTGGTATGGCTGACATGTCTAACGGTTTGAAAAGGGTAGATGACCATTGTCTTTGATTGTTAACTGGGTTCGTTGTAGCGGTTTGGGAGCTAGGCATGTTTGCTAAAGGAAGTCTCTTTCCAAAAAGTGACTTGAAAACAGGTGAATTCAAGGGAGGCTTCCTTCTAAAAGACAAAGGAGGGTTATTGAATCTCCTTTTGGTTTGTGGAGTCACTAGATAGTTTTTCTGAAACTATCAAATAAAAGGGGAATAAAATCCTAGTGGAGTCATCGGGTAAGCTTGTAAGAAAAGGTCTTTGAGGCAAGGCTTACCAAAAGATTTGTCTTTGAGGAAGATTGACTCAGTGTTCCCTGGAAACGGCACCAAAATGTTATCGCACATTTTGTAGCTTAGGTTAAAGGCTGAAGGATAGAGGCCAAACTGGCGTAACAGGAACCTTCCCCACCCAATGTCACCGCGATGGGGAGGTTCTTTCTATTTACGGAGGTTAACCCAGGGGAGACATCCCCGGTAACCTGGGGTTTTGAAGAGGCTAAGGTATAAGGTTAAGGTTAAAGTTTCCTCCTCACAGGTTACCACCAAGATCAGAAGGTCCAGCTAATCAGCCAATAAAGAAGAGTATACCCAAAGAGAACACATGCCCGAACAAGACAACAATAAAGAATATATGCAGGCTATAATTGAGTGGGTTAGTACTTCATATGACTATCTGATATCAATTAATAAGCAATGTAAAACAATAGATATCAATAAGGTCAATGTTTTATCAATTAGCTATGGAAAAATCATCAATCCATCAATAACTATCAAGATGATCAAGCCAACAATGTATCCAACCAACACTTCCCTCAATAAATAATTTAGATCATCATCCAATTGCTTATAGAAGAAAAATGTTGTGTCAAGATGAGATAACCAATTGTGATGTTAGCCTTAATTAGGGTTAGTTTGTTAGTTAGGGTTTCAAGAATTAAAGTTTTAAGAGTTTGTTTTGGACACTATGACCTCAATGCTGTGTGTCTAAGATCAGTGCCTAAGGGTGGATGGAGTCAAACAAGAAGAGGGTACAGAGTTTTGAAAGGATAAAGACCAAATACAAGAGGGAAGGGTTCTAGAGTGCTACAATGGCAGGGCCCTAGAATCAAAACCCTAGGGGAAAGAGACTCACTCCGGTGTTTCTTAAGCAAGGCCTCGTGCTCTTTCATCCTTCTTTAGATCAATTTGGCAAAATGGCTAGCATAAATACTAATTCAAACTAGAGGATGAGGTGAGAGAAAGTGTTGCAATGGAAAGGCTTTCAAACCCTAGAAGATGGCGAACCTAGGTGTATATAACCTAAGCCTAGGACATCACCCCCTTTTCAACCTTTAAAATCAAGCTAGGTTAAGGGAAAAAGCAAGAGGAGTGTAGCAAAGGCTAGGCTCAATCTTTCTTCTTCAATGGCTTAAAAATTTCTCTCTAAGGGGACATAAAACAAGGACTTACTTGTGTGCTTGTTACCCAGGGTTTCAAAATCGACAATTTTATAAGTAAATGCAAGAATTTACACCTAAAACCATTCAATTAAGAATTTTTGCAAGAAAAATACTTATATATCATGAAGAAAAGCATGTGCAAACCCTAGTTGTAAACCTTCCTTGAAGAGAAATGCCAAAAGATGCCAAAAAATCCTTCCATCAACAAGTGTGCCTCACTTAGAAGATAAAATTACCCTAGTAGGGTGCAAAAATCAGACCTCACAAGTGTGATTTGTTGTGTTATCTTCAAATGAGGGGAAAACGTCCTCAATATATAGTATATCATGACCTTTTAATTAATTTTAGGTCATTAAAAATAGCCAACAAGGCTACAAACCAAAAATCATATTGTTTTACATTAAATTGTTAAATGAAAACCCTAAACGAGCGATAAACAAGACGTCAATCCCCTCTGAGGGAGACGTTGGCCCTTTTTAGGGAAAAATGCAACACAAGGTGACAAACGTTGGCCCTCCTTGGGCCTCCAAACTCTGCCACACGTGCCAAACTGCTCTGTCAAGATGCCATACACTGGAGGTGATGTCATGGCTCCTAGATGACGTTCTAGGGCATCAAAAGGGGCATGTTCCACCTGTAGTGGTTCAACCCCCCCGGGCTGGGCTCAGCCAAGGCATCCTGGATGAAAACATTATCCTTATTCTCATGTGAAAAGGCTCGACAAATCACGGTCCTGTCTCTGCCCCTGATGGGGTCCCAACAACCATCTGATGTGCTCTTTAGCCCCATGGAGGTCCGAACTAATCATATCCCCATGTGTACCGGTCTAACTGGTACATGTCCGTCAAGCATGATCCTGCACATCAAAAACTTAGCCCTCCATGGGCTCATAAGTCACAAGGATCATAGCAATGTCAATCACATTTCATCATTAATTTTATCAAATGCATGCATAAAACCCCTGATATATCATTTGATAGCTCAAAGACATTACAATGACCTACTATACAAAGCCGAAGAAAAAGACAAAATGCCATATTGGGATAGCATCCATAAGAGAAGGAAAGTTTCCAGAGGATATCATCCAATCCATGTAACACGAGGTGATGTGGTCAAAGGATGTCCAGACATACAGGTAGAGTGAAAGATAGGGGTGATATTACCTGTGGGTGCCTTTGTAGAAGGTGAGTTGTACCTATCATGGATGCAATTCTTTCCAAGCCCTTTATTGCCTTTATTCTTCCTTTTCTTTATTGATTTTCTCTTTTATTTCAAGGTATAACTAGAGGACACTACCTTGGCGTGGTGACCAGAGCTGACAGTGTTACCCACAAGTACTTTCACAGAGATGATAAGGCTGGCTCGTTATGAGACCCCCTTTCCCTTGGCCATGCAACCAAAGGTCACTTCCCTGGTGTGGTAACTAGATAATGGCAATGTCATACTACTAGGTACCCATAAACATAATGGACTAGCTCGTGATGAGACCCCGCATCCTCTTGGCTAGGTCTTGTTTTGTCATTTTTCTTTGGGTCCCTCTTGTTTCTTGTTGAGAGGATTTTTATTGCCTTCTCGGGGATCCCTGGGCGAGGCATCTCTAGGTTTTATTTTTATGGCTTTTATCCTTTACTAGCTGCTTTTACCTTCTGGGCCTTTAGCCCCTTCTTCCCACGAGATAAGGTGTAACCCCACAAACAGGTCATCCTAATGTCCGGACTAGGGGAATGGGATAGATGAGTGGGAGATAAGATGTAAGAGTGATGATATGATGGGAGTGGACGATGGCCCTTCAAAATCCCCCCCTGGTGGCTAACCAAAACCTATGGGTACAAGCCTGCTAGGGTACCCTGTCAATCCCCCCAACCATGGTCAAGTGGGTTAGTGTAAGATCCAAGCAATCGTCAGAAATAAAAGGAATTTGATGCATATATATGAAGGTTATAATGATCAAATATGACACATACCATGATACCTGGACCAATTACCTCATGGAGTAAGAGTCTTCTTTGATACAAGTCCAAGCCAAAGGTGATGGATGTTGTTGTTGCTGACAGGACAAGTTTGATGAAGAAGAAGAAATATGGGCCCTCCAGGGCCATGCTCAGGTCAATCCTTCTCTCGGTAATCCATCTCTAGGACCTATGGGCCTCGAGACATGATCTCCTAGTTATCCCTAGAAATCGGGGATAACAGGGAGCAACTATCTATGTTGATGGAAGGCCTGAATATTTTGGCAATATCATAGGGTTTATAAACAACATACGACCTGGGACAACAATCAAGAAACCAAATTGCATATATGAGGGATGCAAATGGAATCGGGTAGTCGTGTGCACAATAAAAAAGATAGCTCTCGGGGAAGAGATATTAGTGGATTACCATTTGAATCGAATTGAAGCATCGACTAATAATGTGTGGGTACTTATGCAACACCTCTTTAAGCAACCTATACTTATTGAATTATATTTTTTGTATCTTTAACAATGTTTTAAATATTTCATGGTCCCAAATTTATAATAATGTGGGAGGTTGATCGTGGAAAAGTGTCAGAACATGTAAATGATTAACAATTTTGATTTATACATAATGCAAATTTTATTATTTATTTATATAATTTTATTTGTGTGGTGACCGATTTTTTGTTATCGTTAACATTTTTTTAAATGTTTCGGGGTTCTAATTATATTATAATGTAGCAGGATGATTGTGGAAAAGGGACAGTTGTAGAACATGTAAACGATTAACAAATTCGATTTTGATTTTACGTGAATTTTATTATTTGTTTATATAATTTTATATGTATGACGATTAGTTATTTCATTTGTTTATATAACTGAAATAACATTGATTTTTTTAAATGTTTCGGGGTTCTAATTATATTATAATGTAGCAGGATGATTGTGGAAAAGGGACAGTTGTAGAACATGTAAACGATTAACAAATTCGATTTTGATTTTACGTGAATTTTATTATTTGTTTATATAATTTTATATGTATGACGATTAGTTATTTCATTTGTTTATATAACTGAAATAACATTGATTTTGTTGAAATATGTAGTATGTAGGCCATGATGATCATGATTCCCCCGATGAGGAGGAGTTATATTCATCCCCTTATCCAATGGTAATGATTAAAAAGAAGATCATTACAAGGAACTTGCTTGCTTGTTAGACCGTGCAGATCAAACTCCCGACGGCATATAAAGGACCAATCTGGTTATGACACAACTTAGGACATATCAAGTAATAACCATAATTTAAAGTGATTTTTTTTATGTACTGATAAGTTCAATTATGATAGTTTGTTTTTTAACTTTTACATTATCTAACGAAAAAACATTTTCTTTCTTATATAGAGATATTTGGATCTTGTTCATCCCAGTTTCGGTAGTAGTGGAGTTGTAGAGATGCCACAGAGTCTTGATGCGAGTCTTCATATAGATTCTAGACGGTTTACTTCTCCATCTTCCACACCTTTAGATGGAATCCATGACACACACCGCTAGGCATTCTCACAACGGCCATGCTCTAGAGGTGGTGACAAAGATGAGGCTGATGATGTGGTTGATATGGGTAAATTTCCTGGAGCTAGACGTGTGACCAACACGGGGACCCTTCCATGCACATTTTTGGTCGACGATAACGGACTTACATTAAAACAAATAATACTCCCAGGTATTTTTTTCATATTTTAAATGTTTCATGTTGTCAATATCAAACATAAATAATCTAGATTGTTATTTTTAAATTAATGATCATATCTTTTTGTGTGTAGGAAACGCCCATTTTTATAGGCACCTAGAGAGAAAGGCCTTGTTGATTTTTGGGAAAACTGTACGCACGAGGTGGAATTTCTAGAATTCCAATCTCAAAAAGGAACTTTTGGATTATCTTGAAGGCCTCTTTGGAGTAGAGACCTTCAATAAAAAAGTGGTTGCCTCTGTAGCGGAAGAATATTTAAAATATATGTGAGATGTGTATATACGAAACTTGGCAATCAACCCTAGGTATGAGCACACTCCCTTGATTATATAGAGGGAGTGGAAGGTGCTCATTGATGATGCAAAAGAAAAGAAATTGAGAAAAATATGAGAGCAGATAACCGGTACGCCAAGGTAAATTAAAATATTTTGAATTCAATACCTTTGATTTTCTTTAGATCTAAATAAAAGTGTGGTATATAACATACTTGAAACTTTTGATGATAGGTTTCTTGACACTTCGAAGGAAACTAGAGAAAGGATTTCCAAACATGGCCAGCACAGGCCAGGCCAGGGCAGCTACTCGAGGTTACATTCACGAATCGTAAGTACCCAAACATCTTAACAATATTATTTGTATCACCTTACCAATTTCAGGTAATTGCATCCAATAACATTAAAAATATATAATCTTGTGCAATGCAGGGCGATGAATTTGGAATTGAAACCATGGAGGAAGACCTTCGACTTGGTTACAAGTACAACTATAAATTTGTCGTTGATCGTAGGAAAAGATTGGGACAAACCCCAAGATCTAGTTTGCGGGATAAGGTAAATAAAAATCAGTCCACGTTAACCTTTCATTACTTATAAAATACATAAATGTTTGATATCATCCATGACTTTAATGTATTTCCTTTTTTTAATAAGGGGAGAAACACTATCAATGAAAACATTAGTATTGGACAAGAGTGCGTTGATAATGCAACGCGGCTAGAAGATCATGGTGCTCCTGAGCAGCCCCATCCCAGTGGGGTGCAACCCCATGATGTTCCTGTGACTGAGGCCCACTATGATAAAATGATTGTATATTAATCATATACTTAATAATTTCTTACTTATAAATTTTGTACTTCTAATTTTTATTACTTATAGATTTATGGTTTTATCCTTATAAATTTTGTCATTTCAATGGTAGAGAATGTCGTAGTTGAGCCTCCTTGACCTAAAGATCAGGAGTATAGGTCAACCATTCCAATGATGCCCACTAGTGGACCAAGTAAATAATTACATTGCATAGTTTTTTTTTAATATCAATGAACTAATTCAATGATATTTAAAAATTGGCCATATAAATTTAATATTTTTTGTTTTTGTAGGCGATGGCCCCTCAAAGAAACATCCACGTCGTGGGTACAAGACTAGGAATTCTCGGTGTGAGAGGACCAAAGAAACATCAACTATTGAAGGGCCTCTAGAAAATGAAGACATGGAGGCTGATGAATTACTTAAGAGCTAGGCTAGAAAACTAATGAAGACTAAAAGAAAATTATCACTTTGTTGTTTCTCTTTCAGATCGAGGGAGGTTTTCTCCAAGATTAGACGACTCCAATAAATTATTCTCGAAACCAAGAGGAGCTTATTCAGGCCGTCACATCTGAGATGTGTGTGTGTGTGTGTGTGTGTGTGTGTGTGTGTGTGTGTGTGTGTGACTATTTAATCTCCTCTCATATGGATTTTACAAAAAAGAATATCAATGGTGTTTACTCTTTGCAATATTGTCGGTTTTAATTTCTATTAATATTTATTGACATGTATCAAAAGTATTTTTTGGTTTTTACTAAAAATTAAATATAATTCTGTTTTTATTTACTACAATATGTAGTTCGCGCATTTGCAGATGCTCTAGATGTTGTACCAATGGCTCATGAAAAAATTAGTGGACTCCAACTAATTGATAATTTGACAACAATAAAGACTCAACAAAACATGGTATGCATTATAGTCTCTTTTTCACAGGACATGGTATGCTCTTTTTCCAATCCATCAGTCTAGTTGTGTGGCATCTACTCTCTTTTGAAAGTTGAAACTCATTCCAAAATTATTTGGTTCTGCTTGATGCTTGGTTATGACACTTTTGACGTATGATGTACACACTTTCATGGTTGTTGGCACTATTTTCTTGTTCACCATAAACTTCCTCATGTACAGTGCAACAACCAAGTTCATCCAAAAACTCATGTGGCACCTCAAATGCTTCATTAAGAACTGCATTAATGTACTTAGCAACTTGGCTAGCCAACTGTTGGTTGGGTGAAACACCACACCACTACGTCTCCAACACTTCAACATGTTCCAAATCTATTGATGTATTTTCTTCAACTATTTCTTGGTCATTGAAATTAGTGCTTCATTCCTCTAAGTCACTCAAAAGTTGCCCAATTTCTTCCACAGTTGGAAAAGGTTCTACCAAATCCTTCATTTTTCTTAAGTTTTTTTAAGTCTTTCTCATCGCAAAATTATTGAACACCCTATTTGAAATGGTTAACCACTCTTCTATAATAACATTCAATTCTAGTTCACATAGACCCTACTAAACATTACATAGAATTTTTTTTTCATTACTTTCATCTTGTTGGTCTCTGCAATGATGAATCACACTCAACAAGTGCTCAAACTCATGAACTCTTTCTTGAATTTTTCCATTGTATTGCAATCAAAGGTTTTCCTACCTAAGTGCTTCAACACACTACTCAGACTACATGTTAATGTTGTTATCTATCAAAAACTTGAGATCCTCATGGTTTTCCACTACTAGTGCACTTTTATTAGTGCAACACATTTTCCCTTGGTGAGTGCCCTTGTCAAGAACATCTACAACTATTGCTAGATCAAGCCTCACCAAGGCATTATAAATTTTTTGTAGATTGTTGTAAAATACTTTAAATCCGTGTTTGGTACTTGCTTAAATTATGCATACTTTCTTGTGACACATATCCTTTATGGTATACTGCTTATGTTTTCTAGTCAATTACTTTCACTACTAATTAACGTACATATACAGAATGAATCAAGGATGACTTAGCTAAGAGCTTGGACCATGAATGTTTCTATTAACTTTTTCTAACATGGAAACATCAATTTACATTAAAGGAAATTATTTTAAGGTGACCATTGAAAAGTGATATATCCCTAATTCTCATTGTTGGGGCCATGCACCTTGTCATTATATACTATGTTCCATGTACAAACTTCAAGTTGAAGGGTTCAATGAAAGTTGGAATCATGATAATGGTTGGATGTTGCAATTGACTAGATGTTAAATATGTGGTTGGATGTACCTATCTTGACTAGATAAGTAAATCCAAGACACTTTTCCATAATTAGAATCCAAACTAATTATGAACCTATAACTTTCTTATGAACTTTTGTTATTTGATTAGTATATGCTCATATGGGACTAGTTATAATGTTTTTCATCTTAGGTTTCTATTTTGTTGTTACTAAGACTAAGTTCATGTGCATATTTATTTTTGAAATGTGGAGGATATGTGACTAAGGTAAGTTAACCTACCCCAATAGGATAAATATTGAGCAATAAAAATAAGATTGGTTGAAACCCATAGCTCCAACTTGGATTTATATGAGAATATTATCTATTGTACTATTGATGTGCTAGAGGTGTCAAATATGACATTATCTATTGGTTTATTTCCTACAATTAAAATTCATGCAAACATAATAGTAGAATCTTTTTTCATTTTTTTTTTAAATATTAAGAGCTCGTCGCTCTTGCAACGAATTATATCGTTGATGGTATTGATATTTCTTCAATGGTATTGATGGTTCGTCACTAGCAACGATATCCTTAGGTCATCTCATTTGCGACGATCTCCTTCTGTCATATCGCTCGTGATGACATCCTTGGGTCGTCACGCTCGCGACGACATCCTTGGGTCATCTCGCTCATGACAACATCCTTGGGTTGTCTCGCGTGCGACGACATCCTTGGGTTGTCTCACTTGCGACGATCTCCTTGGGTCGTCTCACTCGTGATGATATTGTTAGGTCATCTTGCTTGTGATGACATCCTTGGTTCATATTTCTTGCGACAATCTCCTTGGGTCGTCTCGCTCATGATGACATCATTGGGTAGTCTCGCTTGCGATGAAATCCTAGGTTCATCTCAATTTCCATGACACATGATGAGACATTTGGGGGGTCCAAGCTTCATCACCGTCTCCATGACATAATGTTGCAAAAGTGTTGAAATGATTGTCGCAAAATAACCCAAATTTACTAGTGTGAAAAAACCGTGACCATGAATACCATATTCATAAAATCCAAAGACATTCCATAGTTGATTTTTTCATTAGGAAAAGGAGCAACAACAATTAATGAAGGTGGAAGCCTGCAACCACCTCAAATTTCTTGTGGTGGATTGAAGAAGGGAAATAATGAGGAGAGTTCACAAAGATAGCCTACACCTACACTTGGAAAAAGCATCAAGAAGATCATCCAAGGAAAGAAGAAGAAGAATACCAAGAGGTCTATGTCAAACAAGACATTCTTTGTCTGTCATTGTTGCAAGAAGAGAGGCCATGAAATTACTAGTTGTTGATATGCAGAGGCAAGCTCATATTGTGGAAATAATGGTCATTGTGAGTCAACCTCCTCGGAGAAGCAAGTCACATGCCACAAGCCTAATTATTTTCAGAGGAAGAATGACAAGAAGAATTATCCAATTCAACTATGAACTCAGAGTCACATAGAGGGGAGGAGCATGTCAAGAAGTCCTTGTAGCAACAACAATAACTTTTTCCACCACTTATATTTGAGTATAAATTAGGAAGCAAAGTGTTGGTGGCTTTATTCAAAGATTCATCCCATCAAACACATATCCAAGAGAAGAGTGTGAAGAGTGAATATTGTGGAAGATGAAGAGTTGTGTGCATCTCCAATTCAAGAGGTAGAAGTTTTCCAAGAAGATATGCACATGAGGTCTATATGACTAACAAGATGGAAAACAAATTGATGACAAGGACATCAACATTCCAATGGTTATTTTTTATTTTGCATCTAAAGAATCCCTTCTTAGATATGTGTTAGAGATTGGTGCACAAAGTTTAATGACCTTTGGAGGGTTTTTTAAGAACTTCATGGTGTGATTGCAAGCATGTGCAGGAACCAAAGAGTTGTTTCCATCCTGGAAGCAATCGATCCTAGTTGAAGGAGGCCACACTTCCTTGCATATGACTGATATGTGATGGAAACATATTGGTATCACACTGAACAAGAATACTAGCATTCAACTTAGCCCATGGCTTCCAAGATGGACTATCTCCAAGGAATATATGGAGATGGGAATGGATGTTGAGTCCAAAGTTTGGATCTGGATATTGCTTTAAGAGCTGAGAGTTAGTGAAAGGATTTATGCATTGGAGTAACAAGCAAGCCAAAACCAATTCTAGAGCCATAGACAAGGACTAGAGCTACGAGTCCGAGCCAGAGCTAGAGTTAGATCTATAGCTAGGAGCCAAGATTAGAGCCACATTCTGGAGAAGCAAAGAGAAGTACATTGATCCATATTGGTTTCCTTGAGATTTTGGAGACCAAAAATCCCCTCAATAGGGAAGTGTGATTTGAATGGATTTGAACTGATGAATGGGTAATACTTAGTTCTTATAAGACAAAACAGAAATATATGAATATTATGTAAACTATGTAAAACATAGGCAAATGTAAAGTCAAATGAGA
>SNQJ01S0108912.1:30433-63377 GCA_010110895.2 Picea sitchensis
AAATCATTTTTTTTTAGAATTAATGAAATAGAAAAAAATAATAATAGAGGAGAAAAATGAGGAATGGAAGAAACCATGTCTGATGGTCTTCCCTTTCACCCTAGCTCTCCCTATTTCCTCATTCCATATCATTATCAAGGGGATTTTTGGCCAGAAGATGAAGAACCAAAGAGAGGAAGAAAACATTATTTGGGAGATGGCAGAATGAATCATTGAACCCCATTCAAAGCTGGTTTTTCCATTTGGTTCCAATGTAAAATCACTATGTTCATTTTGTGTTTAATGGTGTTCTTTTTCATATTTAATTTTTGTTTGATTATTGTATGGAGTGAGATTTTATTATTTGTGCATGTCAGTGGAGAACACCAACAATTCTATATTTCCCATCGTTTGATTCACTTAGGCTATGGAAATCTATGACTCCCATTAAGTCTTTGTTGCAAATTCTTAGCTTAGTTTCCATTATCTGCACTTAATATTAACAAATTCGATTTGTTTGGTTTACTTCCCTCATATGTGGGTCATTTTTTCTCTCCCTTCATATCATTTGCATTGTCTCTCAGTCCATTCCATTGCCTAGTTGAATTTCTTTACCTTACCCGAGAGTTGAAGAATTTCCACAGGTTGTGTAGCCATTTTATTGTAAATGAGAGGTGAGTTCATCATGTTATTGACAATACACAACTTTATGGAGGCCGTATAGTCCATATGCATCATTGTTGGGTGCCACAGTCTTCAATCTAGTCGACTTGATCCTTGCTCGAGTCAATTTCTCCTTTGGATAAACAAATTGGTTGGTTTTCAAGTGATTCTTTGGGTACATGGCACTAAGCGGATCGCTATATAACCAAAAAAAAACCTAATCTCTATCTAGTGCAATGCACACAAAGGATAATGGAATTGTCCTCAAATTCTCAATATAATGAGCATCGCGTGCAACATCCTCATTTATTGTTGCATTGAGGAGAAAGGAGTGTGTTGAGTTTGTGCAAGAGAGGGTCTACTATAAGTAGGTTGTAAAGATCCATCATCATCCAATGGATTCTATATTTAGTGTAATAAGGGGCCACAAATGTTTGCTTACTCCTTGGTGAAATTTCAAAGAGTCCAATAAGGTGATATTAGAGTCGATTATAGCGTGGATCTGTCTTCTTTGTAGCATTATGCACATAGTTAGGTTGATTTCTTGTGTTCCATTACAATAATTTATTATGTTGATCTTGAAGAGCATGCTATAATTAATAATGACTCTGACCTAATTTGGTACCACTTGTCTTGAACTTTGATTGAGCTCGTGCACCTCTCAAACTTAGTTCAAGTTATAGATAATTATAATGTCTAACATTACTATGAGTGGTTGAAGGAATCCATTGTTTTCTTCATGTGGCTTGGCTATATGCTTCATTCAAAGAGTTGAGAACCAAAACACATATTTTTTTAGTTAAGAGACCCAAGAGGCCAAACATCCTTGTGGAGCATTTACCTTGGGCATACTAGAAAACCAAGGTACATTCTATAGTTGACCTTGTTTCCATTGTGTTTCTAGTTGTTTGTTGTGTGATGGGCACACCCAAGAAGAATCCTTGCAGGTGAGAGAAGTTAGATGTCCTTATGAAGGATAGAGGAACATAGGCCTAGTGACCTTTCTTCACACTGGGAACTATGTACAAGACTGAGATAGAGATCAAACACATATTTTTCATAGTATCTGTGTTGGTGAAGCGAGTGGGATATAAGTCCCTTGTTTACGAATCATAAAAACAAAGGGTATATAAGCCTAAGAGAGAGTTATACAAGGGAGTGTGTCATCAGTTCCTTATCACTCTTTATTTTATCCTCCTTGAGATTGAAAGGAAGCGATAAATGGATGTAGCATCTAAACTTAAGGGATGTAGCATCTAAAGTGTTCATCCCAATAGTGCTCTATTTACCTAGACCCCTAAGTCCAACTTCAAATGATAGGATCAAATTTTCTCATAGCCCAAATTTATCCACCATTTCCATCTTAACTACAAATATCAATAGGAATTACTTCCAAGTTAGAGATATTGAATTCAATACACTTACCATAAAACACGAGAAGAGCTAGTTTGTATGTTTTATAAATTAATGTTTAAAATATCTAAAAATATTTGAGCTTGTAAGGAGATAAATGAAAATGACATTTTTTGTGCCTTAGATATGTTGGATTTCAAAACTATGAAATCCATAGTACCCAAGTTATCATCGAATTTGACTATAGTAAATGATATTTGGTTAATTGCATTACGTTTATATAAATTGTATGCATACTTAAAATTCCTTGGGATAAAAAAAAACACTCACTAAAATTAACCCTAAATTATGAATGGAGAGATGTCATAGTGTAGTTTTACAAGAAACATAGGTTAAAGTTTGAACAATTTTTTCTTATATAAGACAATTTAGGAATCCATATATACTGAAACATATATTTTATAACACATTTTTACTAGTTTCCACAATTGAGAGCCAACACTTCTACTATTATTTTTTTGTCAAATTTGACAATAAGTAACTCCAATGGATTGGTGCAAGTAGAAATGATCAAATGAGGTTAGAGGTTTCTTTGACCTTGTATTCAAACTTTGATTGAATATCATTTCGAAACTCTATCCTTACCATATATATGCTATTTTTAATGAACTTTTCCTTGGTTGTCTTGTATACATTTGAAACTACTTCTCTAGCATGCTCATTCGATATGAGGTTAAGAATGCATATGTTGATGTTATGCATGTGTGTTTTTAGTTCTCATGTCAAATTATGCATATATTTTATTCCATGGATTTTATGTACTTCAATTTTTTTTTCCACAACAAAATTCGTAATTTCATTAAGTAGATACAAAATTGCATTCATAGGTATATATTGGCTATGAAAAAATAGCCATGTATATATTAACTTGTAATGGAAACACTTCCAAAACTGTAGTTTCAACAAAGGAAATATTTGTCATACCACCATTAACCTCCTTATCATTTAGCATCAAAGAATCAAAATTGTCTCATAGCCTATACAATATTTGTATATTTTTAAAACAAAAATCATTGATAGCTTGATTATTATGTTGCCTATACATATACAAAAAAAAACACCAAATAGTTTTATGCTTTGGTTCTCTAATAACCAGATTATCTCTTAAATGTGTCATTCATGGAAAGGCCTATGATAGTATCCAAATATTCCCTCTGTTGATTGTTCTTCAATATGCCACCAACCATAGTCTAGCTGCGAGGCTTCTTTGAAAATCCTATCAGCCAATTGGTTTCGTTCCCTATATATATGAGAGAAATATATAGAGTCAAAAGCAATAATAATTCTCATAACTTCCTCAAAAATTGGCACAAGACGGGATATGTGACATCTTTTTACTTTGTTCATCCAGTTGATGATTAGTAAGGAATCCCCAAAAACCTATAAAGTTTTGCACCCCTTTTCCACAACAAATAATAACAAAGGTTTTAGTGCCAATATCTTAGAGTAGTTATTTGAACCGGCTACCAATCTAGACTTGAGAAGAAAAAAATGTGATGTGGTAATGTAAATACATGCACCCTCACACACACAATAACTGATCCCCCGAGGCTTCCCCATCTAAATAGGCCCATGGCCTTTCCTTATCGATAACTTCCTCCTGTATATCCAGAAGAGTTCCAAATTCCACCCTTCCCAAGGTTTTAAAATGTTCAAAAAGGCCAAGACAAGCAGTAGCCATTCGAGAGGTCGAGTGGACCTCATCCCTAAAAATTGAATTGTTCCATGCCATCTAAATCACCTAGGTGAGAATGAAAGGAAAATCATTGTTTTCTTGATGGTCCCTCGCCAATAGCCAATCTTTCAAGGCGAATTCAAAGGAAATTCCTTGCCAGGGACCAGGAGTATTGAGTAATTTGTAATATTTTGCCCATACTAATAAAATGAAGGTACAACACATAAAAACATGGTCGACAATCTCAACCTGTTATTTACAGAGTGAACACCAACCAATACCATTGAACTGTCGCTTCTGAAGATTGTCCCGCGTTGGGAGTTTATTCTCCAAAATAAACCAAACTAGAATTTTCCCTTTAGCAGGACATATTTTCTTCCAAAGTTTCTTCCACCACCAAAATGCTTCTCTCTAGAATAATTCTACACTTAGTTGAACATAACCTGCTTTTGGAGCGTAATCCCCACCTGGGTCCCCATCCCAAAGGAGTTCATCCTCCTGATCCTTCAATTGAATATTTTCTCTCTGAAGAGACTGGATGCACCTGTCCTAAAGAAAAAACGTCTTTCCCATCAAGACTCAATAGTCTCCCACTTTTCCAGCCTTGATTCCATATATTTGAAGTGTTTGGGTCCCTGACTTGAGCTAAAAAGAAATAACCCCCCCCGTCCCCCTTGCTCCAACTGGGAACGTAATTCTACACTGAGAAAGTTTTCTCAATTTCATCCCGCCCATGAGTCCAATCCAAACCTAACCAATTGTCCAGATCCAATTCTCCAAGATAAACCATTCCCCACCACCTCAAAGGCCTTTAAAACTGCTTTCCAAATAACAGAGATTTTGGACGTTTGAAGAATTTGATTCCTAATCCACTCATGTATTGAAAGAGGATCCACGCATTTATGATAAACAAAATTAGTCCAGATATTTTGGTTATTTATCAATCTCCACGAGCATTTTACTGCAAGTGCTTTAGAGAACAAAAATATATTTTTAAGTCCCCATCCCTCGAGGGTCTTTGGCATCGCAATTTTCTCCCACCAAACCCAAGGGACCACCTTCTTATCCTTATTTCCCCTCCATAAGTAAGAGAAATAAAGTTTCCTTGATTTTTTTTAATGTTCCCAAACCAACATGCCAGGAACATCACGGTTTTGGGTGTCTTTTTAAACTTTTACAGGTTGTGGAATTTCATCAAACACTTTGTTGATTTACTTGTTTGTATGTGTTTATTTGCAGGTTGACCTCTTGATTTTGGACTTAGGGTTTATGCTGATGAATTTATATATGTGTTGCAGCAATAAACAAGAAGATATTGTAATGGAACATACCTAAACCATATGCAAGATCAACAATATGATAGACAAGCCAAAACACCTCAGATCTGATTTTATTCATAAATAGAAGAACTTGATACAATGAAGATGTCGATCTGGAATGATCAATAGATGGATCCAATAACACAATAGGAGCTACTACAAAATGCTCCAAGAAGATACTATAAGCCTCTAAAGGATGAATACACCATAAATACCAATACAAGAAATATCTGGGTCGTATGAAGTATCAACCCCCAAGATGGAAGATGCCACACCCTATTGGATCACTGAATAGCCTCAACAATTCGGCCCTGCTGCCAAATATGTCTAATCACTCTGGTAAATATACCAAACAATAGATCGGGTAAAGGCAAGAACAACCCAGGTGCTCAAATCTCCAAGATCCCTCTCAAACTCATGGATCTGACTCTCCTCCAAGGAATGGTGCACCCCCCTGAATGCCTAAAACCCTAGATAATTCGTCCTATCTCCTAGAAGCCTCCAAATGGTCCAAAAAACTACTAGAGTGATAGATCGGGGATGGGTTACCTCCCTGGTGAATTCCCAAGCAGAATGATGAAGATCTGGTCTACCAAATGGCTGAAATCACTTTATGAAGTGTGCTCCTCTCCTCCAATTCGTCCCATGCATCCAATAAATCAAATGACACATAAAACTCCACCGGAATTAACTATATCTAATGGCCATTGCCTTGCAATGAAAACCCAAGTGCTAGAATCTCCAAAATCCCTGCCAATCACCTGGAATGAAATTCCCTCAATGGATGGTGCGCTCCCCTAGCTGGAAACCCCCAATGATGAGCCCTCCTTCTCTTCTTGTGCATGTGGTTGGTGTAGAACCCTCCTGAACTTCTAGGTGGAATCTTTCATCACTGAATCATCCTCTAAGGTTTGTTAAGTCAAAACCCTCAAAACCCCCAAGGTATGAACTCTCTAGCTAGAAGCCAGATATCAAAATGATAATCATACATGAATGAATGCAAGAATAGTTTCCCTTGCCTCTTCTTTATACTTCCTACTCACTTGTCTCTCCAAAGTGACTTTTATTTTTTATTTTTTAATTAATTAATTAAATCACTTTAATTAATTAATTAACCTTTTTACCTCTGAAAAGCGCCTTATCTCTCCTTGTGGCTTCCCTGGCCACTAAAAGTCACTTCTCATCATCTTATCCTGTAGTGTTGTCCCTCCTGATTCAAATGAGATATTACACTAAGAGGTTCCTCCAAGTAATGTGCCCAAAATGACCTCCTCAGTTCATTTAATTAACATATAGCTCAAAATACTCAAAATCATGGAAATCGTTGGAATGCAACAGAACCAAATCCGATCTGTGTGGAAATAGGATGAGTGATGCAAGCCGGACCCCAAAATATCCCTCAATAGCGTTTGTACTCGCTATAATCTCCAACTGGCTACTCTGGTCATCATAACCCTCTGTAATGTAATGATGTCCCAAATTAGGGACATTACAGTCCTCCCTGCTATAATATTGCTTGTCCTCAAGCAATAACCAAATCCCTCCAAGTATAATACCAGGATACCATGTCCACCTGTAGGCCACACAGTATAACTCGTCCAAAGATGAACTATCATATACTCCACCACCTAGATCCCATATCAGGAAGTGAATTGCAGTAGCCTGTGAAGCATATTCCTAAAATATATCAACCCTGAGAATCTCCTGCACATGACACATGGCCTCATCTCAGAATGAGTCCAACCTCCAAGCCCCTACCAAGATCAACACAGCCTCCATCAACTACTCATGTTGATGTTAGAATGAGGTACTACAAGACCTCCATGAGACACCCTCAAGTGATGTGCTCCTCTCGACACTGAAGCTCAATGGAAATTTAAAACAACTTTCCCCTACAAAGTTCCACTCGCCCCTGTCATTCTGAGAAATGCTCAAACCTGCAATCCCTGGATCCCATGCTAACCTATGTCAAAGATCACCATGCTAGCCCCACACTACTCTGACCATGCCTCACTGCTCCATATCTATATACTGGATCCTCAAAATGAAGTACCCGTGACAATTGGACCTGTTGTCCAGAAACTACATTTGTAAAGACATCTGTGTGGAAGTAGTACCTGTCCAACCATCTTCATGTCTGATCATGACGATCAAGAGTGAAAATTTTCCTCGCTCCATCGGAAAAATCCCTGCAGGCCCACTCCAAGCCAACCCATGGTGGTGTATGTGGCTCTCTGGCACAACCTGGGTCATCACGTAGTGAAACATCCTTCTAACCAAGTGAACTTCTGGAGCCCATGGAAAACTTGGAAGTTTATCACTTCCAATCTCCTTTAATGGCTCCTGTGTGAGACTGATCACACTCATAAGCCCTCGGTGCTCATCTGCTATCATCTAGCCTATGATGCTCACCATCACGTACCAAGTCTCAATTGGCTACCTATGACGACCCACCTCTATTCGACTGGATGCTGTAAAAACACTCATGTCAGGTGGTCTCGGCCTAGCCACTCCCCATGCCTTCAGCCACTGTCCATCTCTCCTCATGTTGTTTTCCATGATAAAAGTGTCAGGAAAGGATAACAAAGACATCTGTAGCTGACCGTAGGAGTGAAAAATACCACCTTCCTTGGTCAATCACAAGGATTCGACCAAAATCACATCTACCAGTACCCATGATAACTGCTCGCTTGTAGTCATCACTAAACCCCAATCATCATGTACAACTGGAAGTAACTCCTCCAACTACTAGTAAACCAATATCCATCTCTCATCCCCCATGCAACTGTTGAAACGGTGAAGGTGAGATCTCATAAATATGTGTTGTTGCAAAGGAGTGACATCTGCATACTCCCCTAAGTGTGTATCCTCCCTGCAGTCCAATACATCCATCTGAAACTGATTGCATATCTCAACCTGACTCTGTGAATTATCATGCATAACTGTATGCCCTGGCATACTCGTGTCATATCCTGTATACTCTTGTTGCACCATAGATCCTGGGCGTACTACTAGATCAACCTCTACCTGAAGGTCAACCACTCTCGGAACCCAAATGGAAGTGTCCTCTATCAACTGGTGCTCCTTTGCTAGACCACCAACATCCTTTGGCAATGTGACTGACTGACATATCTGAGTATCCACAAAGATAAATGAAGTGGATCTCTGACAAATCTCCTCAGGAGGCTCCTCTAATATGGACTTTGATTCTTGAAGGGTTGTGTGCCACTCAAGAATCCCCGAGTGCTCTCCAACTCCTGAGTGAGTTTGTCCACCTCTGACTCTTGCTCCCTCAAAACATCATGATACATCACGCCAATCCTCAATAGGTAATCCCTTTCTGTCAACAACTATTGGTAGTCGATCCTCATCACAGATACTCTCTCCCTGAGAGTATGAAAGTCATCCATGGAAAATCCCTCATCTGAACTACCATGTGCCACTGATGTCCTCCAACAGTAATCTGTCACCAATGCATGCATGTCATCAATGTGCCTGGTGGCTGACATGATCATATCATCACTGAATCTCAACTGGCCTATCAAGTAGTGTGACTCCTCGTCATAGTCATGTTGGGGTGCCACCTCATATCTCTCACTACTAGTGCCAACACTGGAATCCCCAACAACACTCTCTACAAAATATGAAGTGTTGAACTGCCCACTGTCTACTGTGCCACTGGGTCCTCTTGTATTCCACTGCACCTCATCACTAGATGTTATCTCCCTCTAAGTCACATTGAATCATGTATGAGAAGTTGTATCCTCCTGTGTACTCACCCTACTACTATCAACTACGCTTGGATCCCATATATATGTGTCCAGACACATGCTATGATTATCCTAATCAATGAGGAGTACATTCTCATCACTACAGGTTGGTCCTGGAAGTAAGTGTCCCATCAAGATGTAAATATCCATAGTTTTCTCAACTAATGGAGTCTCCGAAAGAGGTGACTCAATCTCCTCATGTTGATAGGTATGTATAAGGTCCACTATCTCCAAGTCATGTCTCTCCTCCTGGGTCTGGGGATCCATATGTCCATGGTGTGCATCCCTCACACCTGGATCCTCCATCACATCTGAAATGCCACTACTATCCTCATGTGATGTGGCGGTCATAGGTGTATGGAACGATGACATATGTGTCATGGTCACCATAGGGTGCTTGTCATCTATAGGTGCTAGCACGTGTGAATCCTCACTAGTTTCACCACTCTGTTGAGGTGTAAGGTCATCAATGGTATGTGATATGTCTATTGATACACTAGTGCTACCTTCCTGTCCACCCGACTATCCCTCCAATGTGCAAGGGTCACTATCCTCACTAGCCTATATGAAAGAGTCATTATCATCATCAGACTGCTCCAAATAAGCATCTTTCACTCCATCCCCACATACCTCATCATCACTATCATAGTGCACCTCAATAATATGCTTCTTACCCTTACCTCTACACCTATGATTTGGTTCCCAAGGCACCTTGCAACTATAGCAAAGTTGTGTGCTCCTAATGGGTGTGGGGTTACTCTGTGCTTCTCTCCATCTAGTTGTTGTGGCCATGTATTCCTCTGTCTGCTTGACCCAGAATGTAATCTCATATGTGCTCCACCTAGGATATTTCATGGATAAATATTGTTGGAATGTTACTTGAGCCCTAGTTCTCTCGCTAAGGTCGTAGTAATATTCCCATCTACTACGTACAGTCTCTCTAGAAAAATCCTCAATATCCATCTCCTCTTATGGAAGACCCCTCTATGGCTCTTCATGCATGCACTAATTCCCACTGGCTGGCAAGAATCTAAGCTATGATACCACTGTAATGTTCCCAAGCCAACATGCCAGGAACATCATGGTTTTGGGTGTCTTTTTAAACTTTTACTGGTTGTGGCATTTCGTCAAACACTTTGTTGATTTACTTGTTTGTATGTGTTTACTTGCAGCTTGACCTCTTGATTTCGGACTTAGGGTTTATGATGATGAATTTATATATTTTTTGCAGCAATAAACAATAAGATATTGTAATGTAACATACCTCAACCATATGCAAGATCAACAATATGATAGATATGCCAAAACACCTTAGATCTGATTTTATTCATAAATAGAAGAACCTGATACAATGAAGAGGCCGATCTGGAATGCTCAACAGATGGATGTAATAACACAATAGGAGCTACTACAAAATGCTCCAAGAAGATACTATAAGCCTCCAAAGGTTGAATACACCATGAATACCAATACAAGAAAGATCTGGGTTGTATGAAGTATCAACCCCCAAGCTGGAAGATGCCACGCCCTGCTAGATCACTGAATAGCCTCAAAAATTTGGCCCTGCTGCCAAAGATGTGAAATCACTCCAGTAAATATGCCAAACAATAGATCAAGTAAAGGCAAGAACAACCCAGGTGCTCAAATCTCCAAGATCCCTCTCAAACTCATGGATCTAACTCTTCTCCAAGGAATGGTGCGCCCCCCTGGATGCCTGAAACCCTAGATAATTCGGCATGTCTCCTAGAGGCCTCCAAATGCTCCACAAAACCACTAGAATGATAGATCGGGGTTGGGTTACTTCCCCAGTGAAGTCCCAAGCGAAATGATGAAGATCTGATCTACCAAATGGCTGAAATCACTTTCTGAAGTGTGCTCCTCTCCTCCAATTCGTCCCATGCATCCAATAAATCAAATGACACATAAAACTCCACTGGAATGCACTATATCTAATGGCCACAACCCTGCAATGAAAACCCAAGTGCTAGAATCTCTAGAAGCCCTGCCAATCACCTAGAACGAACTTCCTTCAATGGATGGTGTGCCCCCCTTGCTGGAAACCCCCAATGGTGTGCCCTCCTTCTCTTCATGTGCCTGTGACTGGTGTAGAACCCTCTTGCACTATATAGATCTGAACTAGAATGGTGTGGGAGAGTATTGCATCCCTGAGACCAATCTTGGGACAAGCTAGGTGGAATCTTTCACCACTGAATCGTCCTCTAGGGTTTGTTAAGTCAAAACCCTCAAAACCCCCAAGGTATGGGCTCTCTAGCTAGAAGCCAAATATCAAAATGATAATCATACATGAATGAATGAGAGAATAGAGGACCTTGCCTCTTCTTGATACTTCCTGCTCACTTGTCTCTCCAAAGTGACTTTTCTTTTTTAATTATTAATTAATTAATTAACCTTTTTACCTCTGAAAAGCGCCTTATCTCTCCTTGTGGCTTCCCTGTCCACTAAAAGTCACTTCTCATCATTATATCCTGTAGTGTTTTTCCTCCCAATTCCAATGAGCTATTACATTGAGAGGTTCCTCCAAGTAATGTGCCCAAAATGACCTCCTCAGTGCATTTAATTAACCTATAGCTCAAAATACTCAAAATCATGGAAATCGTCGGAATGCAACAGAACCAAAGATGATCTATGCAGAATGGATCATAATGATGAAATAGGATGAGTGATGCAAGCCAGACCCCAAAATATCCCTCAATAGATCATGTACTCGCTAATCTCCAACTGGCTACTCTGGTCATCATAACCCTCTGTAATGTAATGGTGTCCCAAATTGGGGACATCACATTTTTCCAGAATACCCTTTGGAATCCAAGACAAGGACATCCAAAAAAATAGGATAGCCTCCAGTACTGAATTGATCAATATTAATCTCCCAGCCCTTGACAACCATCTGTAGCTCCACCCCTTTAATCTTTTTTATAATTTTTCTATAAGCCACATCCAATCTATCTTTTGGTAATCATTGGATTTTAAGTGGAAACTGATATGTTTCAAACCTTCGTACAGTCCCAGTACCTGGTAAGGGAGATGTGATAAAAAAAAATTGTACGAATTCTTCCTCAACAGAATTATTCCTCGACATAAGCAAAGAGAATACTTGATTTTTAAGAATTAATCATCATACCAATTACTTTTTTAAACAGAGTAAGCCCTTCAAACAATTTGTCAGCATCTCTCTTCATACCATCACAAAATATTAGGATATTATCAACAAATAGTAAGTGAGTGATGTACATACCAGGGGAGATTTTGATACCTTTGAATCTACCAGAGTTCTTTGCCACTGCCATAGAATGACTAAGTCGTTCTTCCACTAAGAGAAAGAGTAATTGTGACAAAGGGAACCCCTGTCGAAGGCCTCTTTTAGCTTGAAAAAAGAGGTTGAACCATTGATAAGAATAGAAAAGGATATCAAAGACAAACACCCCATCACCCAATTGGTAAAATCCAACCCAAACCCAAGATTAATCATAAGCAACCTTAAATACAACCAATTTACTCGGTCTTAAGCTTTTGATAGATCAATTTTCACAACAACTCCTCTAAGTTTCTTAGTTTTTATGTTGTGTAGTCCTTCCTGGGCTACTCCAATGGCCTCATGGATTTTCCTTCCTTCCAAAAAGACAAACTGTTCACTGGAGATATTTTGGACAAAATAACCTTTAACCTTCTACTAATAACCTTTGAAATAATCTTATAAAGGCAATTGCATAATGAGATTGGTCGAAAGACGTCAAAGGAAGAGGGATTATCTAAATTTGGTATGAGTGCAATAAACGTAGAGTTCAAAGGGTTATACATATAACCATTCACCCTTTATTCCTCGACCACCTTCATAACATCAGGACCAATCAGATAAAAAAAACCTAGATAAAACTCAATAGGCCAACCATCTAGACCTGGGATTTTCCCTTTTTGAAAAGAGTGGATAACTTTCAATAATTCCTTTTCAGAAACTGTTGTTTTTAAATTTTGATTATCTTCCTCCTCCACAAATCGAGGGACTAATTGAGCAACTTGTACAATTTCTGCAATGGACGACCCCTCTTGGGCCTTGAATAAGTCACTAAAGTGTTCAATACCCAGTGAGGCCAAGCCTTCAAAAGAAGTAACCACCTCTCCTTCCCTCTTCCTTATCCCCCAGACAGTATTATCTAATTTCCTGCCTTTGGCATATGCTTGAAAAAAATTGGTATTTTCATCGCCACAAGAGAGCCAAATCGCATGGCTCTTTAACCTCCACGAAGCTTCTTTTTCCTCTAATAAAACTCTGTGTCTTTTCTCCAAACGAACTAGATTCTCCTTTTCACAAAGATTTAAGAACCCCTCCCCTTCACCTTCCTGAATCTCCAAGAGAGATAATTCGATGTGTCTCAGTTCTTGTTCCTCCTTGAACTTTTTCTCCCAAGCCCAAGAAACAATAGCTTGTTTAAACCTTTTAAGGTTCCCCAAAAACTATACAACCATAGGGATCTTATTAATAGTGGAGATTGGAGTCCACAAGCCCCTAACTAAATCTTGATATGATGGATCTGAAATCAATCCTTCAAATAATTTAAAAGGGCTCGATGCTCTTCTACTTCTACCACTTAACTCCAACACAATCGTATTATGGTCAGATTCCCCCCCACAAGAAACCCACTGTCTGACCAATTCTAAAGATTCGAATAAATCCTCCGACAATAAGAAATTTTCCAAATTCTTAGCCACCCTATCATCCCCAACCCTTCTATTACACCAAGTTAGATTCATTTTTAAGGGATCGGCATCAATCAACCCATGCTGGTCCAAAAAGTTTTGAAAAAAATTGGTTAAATAATCTGGGACAACACGCGGTCCCCAAACCTTAGCAACCCCTAAATAAAATTTTAAATCCCCTCCAAGAATAATCTTCTTCCTACTAAGCCAGGAGCTTCCAGCTAAAGAGTTCTAGTATCGTTGTCTATCTAGGTAAGGCCCATAAACATTGATAATAGTCACATTGCACCCCAATCCAAAAGAGAAAAAGGTCAGACCAATCCCCGACTCAAAACCCCAAACACTTTCATAGTTACAAGTCTTTATGATCCACCCAGTAGCCAACCCGCCAGAACGCCCCCTGGCATCCACCACATCAAACTTCCAACCTATAAACAAAGACTCAAGAGCCTTCACCACTGTTTCACTAAGCCCTGACGTTTCTTGTAACAGAATAACATCTGGTGAGTTCAAATCCACTAACCTTCACAAAGATGATTTTTTTGATGGGTTCACCAACCCATGAAAATTGAATGACAGGATTTTAATGAGCTAACCTCCCCAAGGGTTTGCTTTTCTCTAAGAACCCATTCAATGGAAGACTTTTGACCAGAAGCCAAATCGATCCTGGCCCTATCTTGAGCCCAAAAAAAGGTGTGATTTTCGACCTCTACCTTTACTAGAAAGTGAAATTTGAGGGAAATATCCCAGACCTCTCCCTCCCATTCCAAACACGTCATCCCTCGTAGGGTCCCCCTTGACAACTTACCTATTTCTAAGATGGTAGTGTACCCTACTATCATCTAAAGAGGATATTATAGAGACTGATGGGGTAACATGCAGGGTTGGAAGAAAGGTAGTGGAGACCTTTGTTGAGAAAGAAGGGGAAGATGGACACGAGGATAATCTTAGAGGAGTAGGTGTGAATACCCCTTCTTCCTTAGATGCAATAAAAAAAAGTAGAGACAGGACCAAAAAAGGTGAGGAGCCCCCCAACATCGAAGGTCCCATAATAGGCATGACCAAAGAAGGGGAAAACTCAACCCACTAGAAGCGAAAGGATATGTAAGAGAAACCATATTCACAGTTGTAAGGCCCTTCAAACCTTGAGTAGTAAGGAAGCCATCACTACCCAAAACCTCACCCACATTCCCAACATCAGAAAGTGAAAAAATAACAGACGAAGAGACACCGGCAAAATACTTACCTGAAAAATCTTGCTCCTGTCGAAGAGTAGTCGTTGAAGGAAAAGGGAGCATTGAACCATCCACCGAAGAAGGAACCAAGTAGTTTTCCAAAGTGTTTGGAGGAATACCCGAAAAAACCTTACCCGAAGGAGAGTCCCTTGCCTCCCCCTTGTGGCCACCATCGACCAACTGCACCTCCAGATATGGCCCCGAGAGTCAATTTGGTGGCACATATCCCTTAGTGAAGCAGAGTTTTCCTTTGTAGGGTAGAGGACACTCTGTGATCCCGTGACCATAGGCATGGCACCTGCAACATCTGAAGGGGATTCCCTCATAATCTAAGATCTGAACAAAGATTCCCACCGTCGATTCAATAGTTAGCTCCTGAAGTAGGCTTGGACGCAAATTTATCGTCACCAAAATCGTCGCCACTGACATTATACCTATATCTTCGAAAGACATATCTGCTTCAATATAACTTCCCAACATATTACCAATCGCAACAAACCTAGCAGAATTCTAGACCTGCATAGGAAGACTTGACAACCTAACCTAAATAGGTTCCTCATCTACCCTCTCCTTCTTTGCATCAAAAGTAGGAATCCACCTTTTAAGAACAATGGGCATTTCAACCATACTCCACACCTTCAACAAAACCCAATTTACATCCTCCCTGGAAGAGAAACTGAAGGCAAACCATCCCCTCGACAATAAATGAATGAGTGGCATCTTTGAGATGTCTTTGAGCCATTTTTTGTTTATCCACTCCTTAAGAAAATCCATACCCAACTTTTTTCCCCTAACTCTACCAACCACTGCCAACTCAAAGAAATCAACCACCCTATCCATATCTATGTCTTTCCCAAAGACCACATGCTCATAGCTCTTCTTGTTTCGGGCACAACGAATACCTTTTGAAAAACAAGACAAACGACCCCCAATGCCCTTATGTCTGTTTGCATGTATTTTTTACCTCTGATGATCGATTGAAGGGTTTTCCACTCTTGTTTCAAGAACCTTACCCACCCCACATTGTTTTACAACCCCTGTTGATACACCCCCAACCTCCCCCACACCTCCCAAAGAACTATTGATGTCTAGTAAAATATTAGATGGCGAGAAAGCCAGATGTGTGATAAAACCCAAAGATTCTTTTGGGACAGACCCCCAATTTCCCCCCTCAACCAGATCACCGATAACAGGGCCACAACCCCCCAAACCTGCCTCCCCCACACAAAAAAACCAAACCCTACTCAAAACCCTCAACCAGACCAGTGTTCCTTGTGGGATCTCTGTCCCAATCCACCGAGAAACCCAAACCACCAGAAAACGACAAGTCACTCGTGGAGGTAAACCTCGAACTTTTCACACCTAACAACAAAGACTCCAAACCCACAAAATCCTCTGTCAATGTCAACCCAAGATCACTGACATCCATCCTAGGATTCTCGGTCAAAAGTTCACCCCACTCCCCATGAGACGGCTTCCAAGATTCCATGTCACCACGTCCCTCCAAAACGGTTGAAATAAACGAGAAGAGACCATCGCATTCTGAGGTAATGGGCTCTCCCCCTTCCTCTACCATAGCCATGGCATCCAGTTATCACTTCTCTGGCCCAACAAGAGCCCACACACACCCCTGCTAGCACCCAAAAACCAGACTCCTCTTGTAAAACCTAACACTAACCAACACCCGCATCCTCTGGATCCATCCCTTCTTCATGCAATCATTATGTACTTAATTTAGTAGTGTATAATTGTAATATTAGATCTATAGGTCATATGAATTTTGGTGGAGTATCTTCAGATGATGATACTAAACATAGAGAAAGAGAGGATGAACATGTCGGAGAAGAAAAGGAAATAATTGCAACCGATGAAGGTAGAAATAAGGAACCCCCGTTGGGTTATAGTTACATTATGATTTTTATATAATATTGAAAAATATGTATTTATTTTATGAAGAGTTGCATTTATAATTATAATTGTTACTTTTCACACCTAACAACAAAGACTCCAAACCCACAAAATCCTCTGTCAATGTCAACCCAAGATCACTGACATCCATCCTAGGATTCTCGGTCAAAAGGTCACCCCACTCCCCATGAGACGGCTTCCAAGATTCCATGTCACCACGTCCCTCCAAAACGGTTGAAATAAACGAGAAGAGACCATCGCATTCTGAGGTAATGGGCTCTCCCCCTTCCTCTACCATAGCCATGGCATCCAGTTATCACTTCTCTGGCCCAACAAGAGCCCACACACACCCCTGCTAGCACCCAAAAACCAGACTCCTCTTGTAAAMCCTAACACTAACCAACACCCGCATCCTCTRGATCCATCCCTTCTTCATGCAATCATTATGTACTTAATTTAGTAGTGTATAATTGTAATATTAGATCTATAGGTCATATGAATTTTGGTGGAGTATCTTCAGATGATGATACTAAACATAGAGAAAGAGAGGATGAACATGTCGGAGAAGAAAAGGAAATAATTGCAACCGATGAAGGTAGAAATAAGGAACCCCCGTTGGGTTATAGTTACATTATGATTTTTATATAATATTGAAAAATATGTATTTATTTTATGAAGAGTTGCATTTATAATTATAATTGTTACTTACTATAGTCTATTTTATGTTGCAAAAAATCTTAATAAAAAAACTTGCAACATTTATAAAGAGTATAACCAAAAAAGAGAGACCATACCTTGATATAAATTACTTACATTTATTGTATCAAGGAGAAAGTTCTAGGGATCTCAGTTGTAGTAGATCTAAGCAAGTTATCCATTGTATGATTTATCTTGCGTTTTTCAGTGAAATTTAAATTGTAAGTGAATCCAATATACTGCATATTTCATCTTACTTCTTCATTCTATGGCGTGCATATTAATGTTTGAGCATAGGGAGTAGAGACAAGGATTACCAAAGATGAAGATCCATTTTGGAAAGATATAGAGAAGAAACAATGCTTTATGATGATATATAAGTTACTAATAAAAGAGAGGTTTTGAAATTTGGCAATGTCATAATTTTACATAATGGAATTTTTGGCACTGTCACAAAGGAGTGGTTGAAAGAATACCATACACATTGCACTAATATAAATAGTTATAGTAAGCAAAGAGCATTACAACAAATATGTAGAAGGTTCCCAAATGTACAATTTAGTGAAAATGGGCTCTTCATAGAATCTCTGATACTACCAAGAGGAGGAGAACCCATATAAAGTGAAATGTGCTCAAATTAGTCTTTTATGTATTCACTCATGTTTCTAGTCCTTCACATTTTATATTTGATTATGCATCATCGATGAATTTTATAGGTGACTTCATTTTCTATGGTTGTGAACAAATTTAGAAAGTACTTCAGCAAGCTCCAGAAGGATGGAAAAGATCTAGACATAAAACAAAGACCATATAATGTTGACAAATCTATATTTAAAAAAATAAGGAATTTGTAGAGGCCAAGAGGGTCATTAATGAGAACATGACATGAGGAGTGTACCCTATGACACGATAGAAAAATAATACAAAGGTAATAAATAATATATGCTTTTAGTTATTGATTTTGATAGGCTTGCAGTGATCTATTGTAATACCCATGTTTCCCCCAACTTGTAATTAATCATTAATTATGATTACCATGCTATGGAATGTGAACAATGTAAATGTATTATTATTTAGATTGCCAATAATTGACTGTGGGGGTGAATCCTTGAAGTACTGGCCACGATATCACTAGAGGAAAGAGTGAGTAAATTGTTGAGAGGGTTCATTATGTCAAAATGATTCAAATTCTCTTTGTTGAAATAATAAGCCTCATCCTAATCCTAAGGAAAAATCAGTTAATGAGAAAAGGGTTGGTTTTTGAACAACAAATTACCCCAATGAATGGAAGCATGGAGGGTCTCGCTGAGGAGACAGAAAACTGTCAGCCTGAAGTACCACAGAGTGTAGTTTCCTGTAGGCCCAGATTGACCCAAGATCCTTCTGATAGAAGGAAGAGAACAGGTCCAGAACCTTCCTACGAAGGAAAAAAGGTGTGAAAGAATAAACACGAAGGTAAAAAAGAAGGATACCAGGCCCACAGTGGGGTGTGCGACCAGGATATGCTGAGAGAAAGATGAGAGCGCATGAGGATATCCGGTTCAAAGAAGAACTAACGGATTAAATTGTTCTAGTTACAGGATTGAACAATAA
Source organism: Picea sitchensis (assembly GCA_010110895.2). Classification (NCBI taxonomy): domain Eukaryota; kingdom Viridiplantae; phylum Streptophyta; class Pinopsida; order Pinales; family Pinaceae; genus Picea; species Picea sitchensis. The sequence goes on from SNQJ01S0108912.1 coordinate 49,401, forward strand.
TAGGACTCCTGAGAGATGAGGGCCATGAGTTTGATGTTGAGGAAGCATCTGATAAACCTCATAGAGGCTGCGATAGAGAGATATTCTCTAAGAAATTGCAGGAGTTTCCCCTAGTGATATTATGGCTTGACACAGGGGTGGAAAAAGTGCTAAGAGTGAATGTCTCTGAGCCTATAGTTGGGTGGAGAGGCGAACACCCATGGTCAGTTGGATGGTTTCCACTTGTAATAGATAAGTATTCCCATACCCTGTGAAATTGAACTGTAACTATAAATTAAGGTTGAATATCTATGAACGTTTTAGGGATGTGCATGCTTGTTTGATTATTAGATTGTTTTTCTTTATTTTGCTAGATTCTGTATTTAAGCAAGTAAGGAACTATATGATTTGAACATGATTTGTACACATAAATGCTTGAGCCCCCTATAGTAGCTCAAATTAAAGGAAATAACATGTGATTTTGTTAACCATAGGCATAGTTCCATGTATGCATGTCTATACTTCTAATTGTTTTTGGTGTCCTGGAAAAAGGGTTTTTTAAGCTCAAGAGAGGTAGTGTGAGGGTGCACAGAGCCTATGCAAGTTGTGTGGAGGTTAATAACTCTCTAAGTTCTAAATTCCAGGAGAAGCGCAATAAGTGCGCCCACACTTCATTCGAAGTATTTGCAAGCTCAGAAGGTATAACGCTTGTAGAATGCAGACCAAGGCCACAGCCTATGAAAACCATGGTTTTAATCCCTTGTTGAAGGGAAGCGGAGCTGGAAAGTACAGAAGAATCCACAACAACCATTGATCTGGTTGCAAGGATAGATTTGGGCCATTGGAGCATACCCAAAAGGAGCTAGGCCTCTAGGGTTTCGGAGCTTCGGGACTCCAGAGTGTTTTGGGTGATGGACCTCATGAGTTAAAACCACCGAAGGTTCAGACCTACGAAGTCCCCTGGTTAATAAATATTAGTAATTACATTAAGTTGTAATTAGCATAATATAAATGGGTCTCCTTCGGAACTCTAAGACTTTAGAGGTCGAAGAGGAGAATGGGCTAGAGAGTGTAGCCCTAGACTTGTTAATATCCCATATGACCATGACCCAGAACCTCTCGTTATGCCCCAAAGGAAATATGCTACCCAAACTTCAGGACCCCAATGCTCTGAGGAAAAAAAACAGTGTAACAAAAAAAAAACCCGAATGTTGAAGTCACGAAGCGATGAGGACTGTTGATTCGGGGATACTTTGGGATCTCTCTTTTCACCATTGGATCTATATCATGGTTAGTATGGCGCTGACCACTTTGGGAGTTAAAAGGAAACTAAACAGCAAAACCCATGAATATCGAAGTCATGGAGTGACGAGGAACATTGATTCGAGGATACTTCAGTGTCTCTCTTTTGACTATTGGATCTAGGTTGTCGTCAGTATGGTGCTGACCACTTCGGGAGTAAAAAGGAAAATAAATAGCAAAACCTCTAAATTTTGAAGTCACGAAGCGAGGAGGACCGTCGATTCAAGGATACTTCCAGACCTCTCTTTTGACCATTGGATCTAGGTCGTGTTCAGTCTGACGTTGACCACTTCGGGAGTAAAAAGGAAACTAAACAAAAAAAACTTTTGAATGCCAAAGTCACGAAGTGACAAAGGCCATAGATCTAAGGATCCACGTGGATCCATCTCGACCATTGGATAGAGGATGTTGGATGGTCGACTGGAGGGAGTTCAGGACTTCGAAGCTCCATGCGTTTCTGCTCGTAGGAGAAGCAAGATGTTCCTTGAGTGACGTGGCATGTTGATGTCACCTAGGGTGACGTGGAACCATATGATGCATGCCATGTGTCATCCTGATTCATGATTTTCATAGACCTTATGTGCCAAATGGAACTTGACACGTGTCACCTTTCGATTGGGCCATGTGTCATCTCCATATTTTGCCACATGTCACCCCTTGGTGCATAGTTTCTTGACCTAATGGCTAATGGGACCCAAGGATTTCGAGAATTCGGAACTCCAAGAGGCTTAGGGTGTTAGAATGTATGCTCCAATAGGGTCGAAGGAAAGAGCTACGTGGCAAGACCTTGGAACTTCGAGATAGTTGGGATACTGAGACACTATGGTTAAAGTGGTCGAAGGCCCCGATCCACCGGTTCCTATCTCGTCGTTCAATGTGTAACCACATGTAAGTGTGGACCCTGTGAGAGCCTGGGACTCCGGGACATTGGAGAAATAGAACAAGTAAAAAGGGTCGAAGGCCCAGACCAATATACTGCTTCCCCATGTTATAATGTTTTAAACATAATAAATTAAATGAGTGGGACCCTCTCCAAAACTTTGACTTTCAGGAGAATTGTGTTTATTCACAAATTCATGATGAGGAACTTTCGCCAAAGTCTAGAGACTTAGGTGTTAACTAATATTGATAACCCCAAGTTCCCTTGGAGATTTAGTAAGGACTGGGATTTCACTATGTTAGTGATTAATTAACTTAGTAGGCCTATAGGAGCTAGAAAAATGTCCACTCTTGGTTGGGAGAGTCTTTGTATATTATGATGATGTGGAGTGTCGGGTGACAGGGAGCCACGTGGGTGCCACGTGGCTATGAGAGACTCTAGTCAATGAAGGCTTAAAGAAATTTGAAGGGCCATAACTTGCAATCGAAAACACATATCTAGACAAATTTATAATCATTGGAAAACCCTTGTCAAGCCAAAGACAATGGGACCCTAGTTACAGGGATTTGAGGTGATTGATAAAAGTGAAATTTTGATGCCCCATCCATTAAAAAGGTACTTTAGGGGTCAGGTGTGTAGAGTGGTATCAGAGCGGGCAATAACACTTAGCCTACTTGGGCTCACGAAAGAGTCAAGTGATTATTTTTCTTTGTTGGAAAACTTTAAGGGAAAGGGCACCCTGCCCTACCCTATCTAGCAGAGCATGATTCAAACATAGGCCTGGATGGGTCGAAGAACAGTCATAAGACTAGTTTACCAAGGCTAATATGAGCCTGTTGAGAGTATTACTACTGTATGGAAATTATTTGCATAAGTTCCTTGAGGAGAAGGATGCAGATTAAAATTCAGTTGGGATTTTACCCAACGAGATTGAATCATGCTAGACTATGGCAAAAGAAGCATATCATTTCTTTTGGAGAAATTATAGTCAGTCCTACAAAAGGGGGAGGGGAATTAATAATAAAACTTGGATGCAAATGGCATAAACCTATTTTAAGAAGTACTTGAGTCCATAAGGAAAATGGACTAAATAGGTGGTAGAAATTGCCTAAAAAGTGGTCTTATGAAGCCTTTGTTAATTAAAACTCTTGATTAAATGAATGATTTGGAATTGGGAGAACAATCCTCCATGTCTAGAGGCCTAATCAACCTACTTGACTTGTTATAAATGAAAAACTTTCTACTGGGGTAATCCCTCTTTGTAAAATAAAATAAGTCATGAGGACTGAGAATGAACCTCATGGAAGAAGTGAAATGACACAAGCAAATTCAAAATCTCATGGTTGTGCTAGGGAAGTGTGTACCCTTATTAACTTAAGGGCATTTCTAAGCAAGAGGAATGGGTTTGGTGACCATTTTTTGAAAAGAGAGAGCATGTGCAACTTTCTGGATCTGAAGGCAACTGAGAAACAAAGTTGTTTCTGGGTGCAAGAATTGTTGGGAATTTTTTTTCTAATCAAGTTAATAAACATAGCTACAGAAATATGGAGTGATTGAGCGAGAAATCACAGTAGTCTCCCTTGCTTGGTGGATAGAAAACTAATATGCCAAAATTCTTGTGGGAGGAGGAGAGTGACCTCCACCCCTAACTGTTGTTGAACAGAAGGAAGAATTATGGGTGTAATGGTTAAGGTTGATCTACATTTACAACCTATCTTCTGTTTTAATAAGAATAGGAAAAAAAAACTAGAACCTCTACAAAATTTAAAAAAAAAAAATAGATGTACTTTCTACCCAAGACTAATTATTATCTAGAGATACTCTGGAGTTCTATATTAAAATACTTAGTAAGTAACATACTTCAAAAATTGTATTTGAGCTTTAAGGAAATAGTCCAAATGTTATTAGACATTAAAATTCATTATAAATGAGGTAAAATGGTTAATGAAATGTTGATCCTAAATGTGGTAAGGGAAGTGTTGGAGCACTTCTAGATGACCAATGGGTCGGATTGACATCCAAAGGTGGATGGTATCCATATAAGGTATGACTTGATATGATCAAGTAGTGGTGAGAGGGAATCTAGAAAAGGATTCCCTTGATCAAAATGTATGTTAACCAAAAATGGTTTGAGGCATGAAAGAGAAGCTTGATAAGTTGTCTTATTTCCTTGGGCACTATTGGAGTTGCCCAGATAATATTTTTTGGGGGTTGTTGAATAATTTTGTAATACCAGAGACAAGAATACTTTCTTGTTGGTTATTGTCATATGGAAAGATGGACATAGTTATTACTATGTCTGTTAAACTTGCAATGTGGATATCATGCAAATGACTGCAAGCTCTCAACTAAGAGGGAAGCTCAGTGTTGAGTGTCTTTATGAGAATTTTTATGAGAATGGTAGTAAGATCCTTGGGAGAAGGATATGGAAGTATGATATGTCCATGTGTATGAGTTACATGGAAAGGGGGAAAGGAATGAGCTTGCATGATTAATTTTTAGTTGTGTTTATTTATGCATGAGTGCATGGATTTAATGCATCGTAAGGTTGCTTGATATAAGGACTGATATTAAGACCGAATAGATATGAACGAATGATGTTAAACGTGAAAATGATGCACATGTATGACGTATGAGTGAAATGTAAGGAAAGAATTGCACTTGGCAAGATTGAATGAATACCATGGATGCAAGGTTGACTCTATTATGAAGAGTCATGAAAGTTTTGTTTTGAATGCTAGCTTGAGGGGAATGTGCTCCATTCCCTCAATAAAGGCTAGTATAAATAGATGTAAGAGTAAATGAGCAAGGATTCTTTGTTGTCATGATAAGAGGAAACATGATTATGCCTTTCAGGATCACATGAGAATGATTGTTAACAATCATGAGTTGAATGATTTTTAAGTAAAGATGTATGTGAGTTGTGAAATATACCTATGGTAGATACACATAGGCTTATGATTATGAATGTGGTTAAGTACATCATGGATGTAAGTTAACAAAACAAGGAATATGTGTGGATAAATAAGTTGGATGCATAACAAAGATGCATGTTTATATTCCTTATGGAATATTTGGTAAACAACTGAAGCTAACTCAAGGTTGATACCATCAAAGATAGTGATGGATATGCAATAAGGAATTTGCATGCCAAAGGAGTTCACTGTGAAGGAACTGTGTAAAAACTATGTCAGGAGAACAAAATCACAACCTTAATGACTGTTGAGAATTAAGCAGTGAGCTGCAATCCTATTTATATAATAATCTTGGATTACATTCTAAAACAAAATGTACGAGTGGAAGACTAACAAATGAATGTTGACCATTCTGACAACTGAATGGTAATGTGCATAATGCACAGGTTCATGATTCATTATGAACAAAAATATTTCTATTGGAGTGTGTTGATGTATCCAATAGGTTAGGGTGAGCCTAACCAATGTTGCTCAAGGAAAAGAGTATGGAGATCCCAATAGGGGGTAAATTGCAAAAGCAAAGAAGAAAAAAAAGGAGGAATACTTCTCTCACCTTAAAACTATGAATTGCTTAATAGAGTTGTAAGCCTTAAAAGAGCAATTGTGGAGACAAGTACAACTGGTAAAAAGGAAAATGAAAAAACATGTATAAACTTGGTTAAATCCATGAATGGGTAATGGCAATGAGACCTTGGAGTAACTCAGTTGGACTGAAAAATCCCAGGCTGTGTAGAAGGAGTTGGAAAAATAAGAAGAAGGGAAGAGCCCTTAACTCCTTTCTTGCTATAAATTATGTTTTGTCTGGGATGAGAAACTGGTGTGATGATGAAAATAAATGTTTTGACACCATAGTAATGATGATTGTATGATTATAAAAACAATTGAGAATTGTTTGTGTTGCACTCATGAAAACATTAAGGATAATGTGATGAACTACATAAATATGTGCTAGGACATATCTGAAACTGTTTTATTGATTGGAATGTTATGATACATGCATTTTTGTTTCACGTGATGACTAATATAATTGTGATGTATGTCATGTGTAGAAAGAAATTGAAATTGTTGGGAAAGACAATTACCAATGGTAGAAAACCTCAAAGAAGAAGATGAATGCGAGAAGGTTGTTGTTGAAAGATTGTTGAGGGGACTTTGGGAGCCCCAAGAAGCACTATTGATGAGGTAAAAAAAAAAAAGTGCTAGTAGCCAGAATAGGTATAAAAATGTTCATGCATGTATGGCATAAGGTATGAATGGATTTGGTAAGAATCCCTTCTAAAAATATTTCATTATCTTACTAATATGAGAATAATTTTGAGTGGCTATTGCATGTTATTGCTACCCAAGCAAAGTAAGATTCAAGAAAGAAGAATCTAAATAATAAAGAGAGGAAGTCTATGCCAATCAAGGATGACTTATAATCCTTGCAAAAAAATGCATGAGTAAGGAGTACCATGGGTACAATGACCATTCTAGGGAGATTGGGAATAAAGGTGCTCATAGTTAGCACATTGCATGGAATGCATTGAGGAAATGCATGTTTGCATAAGAGGGCAGACAATAGATTTCCCATTAAGGAAGGAGGACCTTCCAATACTCTACTTGAATTGTAGAGGTGTTAAAGAAAAGAGAATTTTGGGTGGACATGAGTGTTGGCACCCTGGTTACTAATGAAGGAAGAATGCTTGGGTGCATTCAAGAGAAACTTTTAGTTTCATATGTGTTGATTTGGGATCGTAATCAGCCTATAGCAGGAAGTATAGTCATGTTGTAAGAGTGAATGAGAATGATTAAACCTATGGTGAAGAGGTTGGTCGAGCTCCAACACACCATGGAAAAGTGCTTATCATAAGTATGGAAAGCTTGAACCCAATGTAAGGGTAAATTAGGTATGAATGTGGCCATGAATATTGGCACATTGATTAAAATCAACTGATATTTAAGTTTCATTTGGAAAATTTGGTATGTTGAAAGGCTACATACGTAAATAATGATATTTCATTTTTATTTGTACCCTTGAATAGATGAAAATGACTTGGACTGTTAGTATGCATGATTTTGAAAATATAATGTGCATGAAAACTAAAAATTTGTTTGGCTGAGGAATGTTGAAATTGCAGAAAGTAAAGGGTCTTGGATATGGAAATGTTGTAAGCCCATAAGGAATACCTATTGCTTGTTGAGCCAAATTGCTATGGGAAGGAAAGTCCCATATGTGTGAATATGGTTCTTGTCTGGAACAAATCTGAAAATAAATGTGGAATTTGGAAATCTGTGGGTGACAGATTTGCAAGAAAATTATGAATTTGAAATTGATGACAATATCTCATATTTTGTATACAAGTGAGACAAAAAAGATATGTCTAGGGAGGAAAGATTAAGGTTGTCAAGTTGGAAAGCATGAAAGAGGCTATTGTTGAGACATGAGAACCATGTGGTAAGCCATGATCACCCTAGAATATGTTGTGTTGTGGTAACACAAGCCAGAGGGACACCTCGACTGTAAGGCTCAATGAAGTCTTTATAAATCTTCCTATGTGAGAAAGCCTTGGCAAGACAATATGGATCACCCAAGGGACTGTATAATAGAGAAGAGGATTCATGATCCTGGTCCTGTAGCGTTAGTGACCGCAGGGAAGAGGAGACTTTGATAATTCTTATAAACTATTGATTGGGATCATGCACACAATGGGTATGTCAAGGAAAAACAGTGAGATAAGATAACAAGATAACCATATGGATGCAAATCCACGAACTGCACATATAATTATGGTGCTATATTATGAAATCTTTCCTCTTGAATTTTTCACAACAGTAAGATGTTTTCACGTGAAATTATGATTAATATGCTTGTTGACCAAAATTATTCAAGGCAGGTGACGAAGACCAAGGGTATGAAAAGGACCTAACCAAGAAAGAGGATCAAGATTTATGAAGCAGCTGAATTGGGTTTATTCACAAATTCATGACGAGGAAATTTCTCCAAAGTCCATATACTTAGGCGTTAACTAATATTAATAACCCTAAGTTCCCTTGGAGATTTAGAAGGGAGTGGGATTTCGCTATGTTAATGATTAATTAACTTAGTAGGCCTATAGGAGCTAGAAAAATGTCAACTCTTGGTTGGGAGAGTCTTTGCATACTATGATGATGTGGAGTGTTGGGTGATAGGGAGGCATGTGGGTGCCACATGGTTGTGAGAGACTCTAGTCAATGAAGGATTAAAGAACTTTGAAGGGCCATAAATTGCAATCCATAACGCATATCTGGACAAATTTATAATCATTGGAAAACCCTCGTTGAATCTAATTCAATGGGACCCTAGTTACAGGTATTTGAGGTGATTGATAAAAGTGAAATTTTGATGCCCCATCCCTTAAAAAAGTACTTTAGAGGTCGGGTGTGTGGAATTTATTTTGATATGGTTTTAACTTGATATTATCAGACAATTGGCTTAGGTTGATGGGCAGTTGGTATGAATTGTTGGTTTCCATTGATGTCAACCATTGGAGAGTGATATTGTAGATTGATTTCAACCCTTCGTGATTGATGTCAACCCTTGGAGAAGTTTGATAGCGAATTTCGGTAGCACAAAGGCATGGGTAAGGGACCCGAGTCTCTTTGAGGTATAAGGGCATGAATATCAAGGAATTTACTAGTAATACTATTCTATATGGATAGTACATGTCATGCCATTTCTATTGATATGTGGAATGTCACATAACTCTTCACGGTTAGAGAGTTATGGCCTTGTGAAGTTGGAGAACCGTCATGAGTTATCTAGAAGCCTCTCGAAGGTCAAAGAAGTCAAATTACTCTAGAAACTCCTAGAAGAAGTTGACTAGTCAAAGTGGTGAAACTAAAAATAATCATGGGTATAGGTTTTGCATTAAGAAAATCATTAAAAATAAATTAGTTGCAACAACAATTTGTTAGTTTGTCAATTATGGTAAAGTAGTTGTGATGAGAAGATTGAATAGTCAAAGTGGTTGACCAAGAAATAAATTAAATAGTAAAATGGTTGTTGTTATAACCCTATATTTCATAGTTTCACCTAGTGATTATAATTTCTTCCTCTAGTCATATTTTATTGTAAATAATATTTTATTTTGCAAATGATTTACAAAAAGAAAAAGAAAAGAAAAGAAAGAAAAAGAATAAAGAATAAAAATAGAAAAAATGAAAAGAGGGTATAAAAATAATGAAAGATAAAAATAAAATAAAAAAGAGAAAATATAAAATCCCATGAAAAATAAATTTGGTTTGACTCATATTGTTTAATCATGATCAAACCCTTTGAATTTATGTTGATAGGTTAGTGAATAAATTTGATTAAACAGTTTAATCTTGGCCAAATTAGATAAGTTAGAGTAATAATTAATCCAACACTATAAGTTGGATTAATGTGTTAGTTGATTAGGTTAGGATTTAGGTTAGTGATGTTTATTTCAATAAAAATTGAAAACGGATTGTTAGAATACCCTTTGCTTGAGTAAATTTGCTCATTTTTGCCTTAGGAAATAAGACCTTGGTGAAAAAATGGGAAAGGGTAAGCTTAGCACAACCCATTGTATAATTTTATCCTAAGTGTTCTAATGGATAATACTTTTTGTCGCATAGCAACTAAAGGTTGCGCAAGTCTCATCGGTGGCATCTAGCAGTGCCCAGATCGATGATCCCCAGAGTATTTCGACCCCCCCCCCCCCCACTCAAATCCACTTACCACCTACCCCTCCCCTTCGAAATCCTGCCAAACCACTACCCAAAAACCACTCACCTCACTCCGCTAACATACCCCACTATCACATGTCACACATCACATCCCACTTACCCGTTAGCCAATCATTGCCCTCCCTGTGACCGTTAATTGCCCCGTCATCACCCCGCGCCATAACGGACACCTCTATTGTGTTGTAAAACCTCATTCCTTCACACTGTGACATTATTTTCCGAGGCATACACTATGGACATTGCACCAAAGCCATCCTTCAAGCCAATTTCCATAAAGGTTCATTGTCAATAGGCGCAAATTAACCCGGGTAATTACAGTCCGCCATTAATCCACCTTAAAATTTTGTTAGTCATGGCCCCCAAAGCCAAACCCGCTGAAACATCTGAGAATCCATTTCTTCCCCCTCATGTCGACCTGGATCACATTCCCCTGGAAGATAAGGATAACAATATTACAGATCCAAAGAGTGAATTCAAATTCTCTGAATTACACTCATGGCTAAAAGATATCTTCATGAATCTGAGCAATGAAATTGGACTCTGGGAGTCCAATTTACCTCTGTACATGTTCCCTCAGACCTTCCACTTCCCCAAATTCTCTCTGAAATGCCAAGCCCATTATCTTCCCAGAAAAAGGGCCATTGTTTCCTCTTCTGGAGACACCCTATTCGCCATTACCCCCGCATCCATCAACCAGATGCTACAGATCCCAAATAATGACTCTGCAATCCCTTTTTTTGTCGAAGCCTTGAACGACCTCTACCCGAAGCTTACCTTTCCCCAAAGAGCACAAATTTCTGAGATCTTCCTGCCAGAAGACACTCAATTGCCCAAGAAAAATCCTCCCTATCCATCCGCCATCTTCTCTATCAGAGAAAACCATATTATTTCCATTCTTTGTTACCTGTTAGGATACTTCTCAGATGAATGGGTTGACGAATCTATCTTAGGTTTTTTGTCTATTTTTTTCACAAAAGAAAAAGCCACAATTCAATTCGATTTTAGTCAGTTTCTCGCTGATAGCATACATGATCAGTTTTTCAGGTTTTCAACTGAGGGAATGTTCAGATATTTCTCAGTGCTTGTGTATTTATTCTTGTTTTTTCATTCAAACAGGTTTCCATTTGTCTTTCATAAATTGGATCAGGAAGGAAACCCATAGTCACTGACCTCATGGACCTCACGAGTGAGGAAAAAATCAACTGAATTCAGCTTCAAGGATTTCATACATAGTTTTTATCACCCAGTGGTTTGCATGATGAGTAGCAGAACAAAGCCAAGGATCAATGAATAAGTTCAGAGAATCCTTCACATCTATGATCTAGCCAAAACAAGAGATTGGTACTTATATCAAAACCACACTGAAATAAGAGTGTATGGATGTGAGTTGTAAGGATTTTTGCACTATAATACATCAAACATATGGTGAACTCTGATGAAATCCATTTTGTTTCAGTCAAGAAGAAACAACAACTCATAATCAAGACCCAAATTGGCCCTTTCATATGCAACAACAGAGTAGCAAGAGAATAGGAAGACAACCTCTTGAAACAGATGTGTTTCACTCAGAGTTTCACATGGAGTTATGACCCATTTGGTGTCATCTCAAAGCTCAAGGTCAAGCAAAGGAGAACTCCTTATGCTCACATACAGAAGCCATAGGTGGAAAAATATATGAACCAGACAGAATGGAAAGAGAACACTTTGTTGGAAACAGAAGAACAACCTCTCCCTGTCTATCACAAACCCACTACGGTAACCTATATTTTTCATCATTTCTTAGAGGGATAGAATCCCCAAATTACTATGGGGCCTAGCGCAGACCATCCCTTCCCTTATCCTCCTCCATGTGATCGTTGGCTATGACCATATGCCTTACCAAGAAGGCGCTTCCATCTTTCGCGTTTTGGGATTTCTATGTGCGAGCTCTCCCCGGCTCCCTGTCCCTTTAGATGTTGAAACCCGAAATGGGGTTAACGAGCTCCTTGTCTCCCCTTTTTCCTACTCCATGCGACCACCTCAGTGAACACACGCTAACACCAAATGGTGCTACCAGAACTCGAATTTTGAGATTCCTGTTGCAAGGAACCCTTGTTCCTTCAATCCCCGAAACCCGAAAGCCCGGTATCATCCGGATCTACGGTCCAGATCGTCGACTTGATCAATGGCTCGGATTAAATCCCAACATTCTACCTTTTTGGGTTTCTAGCAGTGTCTTCACTCCTATTCCTCCGATGTCCAGAACCCCGGTGGCTTTAGATCTTCGCCGCATGTTCTCTACAAATGGATGGTCCAAATCCTTTCGGGACTCCTCCTTCCTACCACATGACCTTCTCCTGTGACCTAGGGCTCATCCATAAAGCGTGTCAGGGTTTTGTGTACTGGGATTTCGCGACTTCCAAAAACAAGGTGTCTTGCCCTTTGGTTTCCCGAGTGCCGAAATGCCGAAACTTATTCATGCTAAACCGATTCGGGGTTTTGTATATCGGGATTTCACGACTGACAAAAACAAGGGGTCTTTCCCTTTGGTTTCCCGGGTGCCGAAATGCCAAAACTTACTCACGCTAAACCGATGGTCCAGATCACTCATGGATCAACGACCACGATCACGTCGTGATTTCGTGAATTGCGAGTTCGTGCAGTCCTACCCTTTGAGCACTTCAAGTCGTGAGTCAACGAAATTCTACCCGACTGCCATGTGTCCTGTGCTGATGGACGGTTCCGAATACTTCGAGACTTTCAGGATGTTTGTCGAGTCCACTCTCCTACTTATGCAAAGGCTAAGATTGATGGTCAATAGAGCTCTGAAAAATCCTTGTATCTATAGTCCTGGACCCCATCGCTACTTGCGAAGGCTGAAGGGGTCGAGGTGTTAACGCCTACGCTCCTCCTCTAGATTCATTGTTCTTGGCCGATCTGGGGTATTTCTAAAAGGATTCTGACCATTCATCTACCAAATGATGGGGTATTATCTTTCAATAAATGGGGTATTATTTAATATTTGAAGGGTTGATATTCATCTCACCAAGACAGGTTTTTGGATCCCTTGAAGGATTATCCTTCTTCCTTCTTCACTTACACATTCTAAGGTTTTATGGTAATAGTCTAGTCTGGATTTATATGTGGCTAGCCAGTCCATACCAATCAATGGGTCATATGATCCTAGGGGTAGTATGTTAAGGGTTGCTTGGTTGTGGAATTCACCCAGAGTGAATTGGCAAGCCGGTATGACCTCCGCTACCTTTATTTTGGTGCTAGTGGTTAACTGTACCAACCATGGCTTGGCGTGTTTATGTAGTTGTAATTTACACTTATCAACAGCCTTAGCGGCTATATAACTCAAATTTGAACCAGGTTCAATTAGAATAGACACTAGATGGTTGGTGATCATACCTTCCATCTCCACCACTGAAGCTTGGTGGTCAGCTTGTTTATTATCTAAGGCTGCATAAATTTGCGGCACGCTCCTGGCCATGTCATTGACGGTGGTAGCTTCTTGAACGTTGTAAATTCTTCGGTTGTTTTGTTGTCGGTGCAGGCAATCCCTCAGTAGATGTTCTTCTCCACAACCCCAACATTTCAAGGGTTCTCTCTTTAGGTTATCAATCTTTCCTGGGGTAGATCCAAAAGGTTTATTTCCGCCCTGGGAGGGCAAAATTTTGTTGGTGTACACTTCGGGTTGGGAAGCTCATCCTTGAGTTCTTTTTATAGTTTTTAAATCTTGGAGATTTAAACCCCTTTTTCTGGAATCCCAAACTATTCTTCTTCTTCCAGCCTTCACGAGGTTCTGTCCGATGCCCAATCTATTCATGACAATATCTTGCCTTTCGGATATTGTCTTCTAGGGTTTTTGGCTCATCAAACTCAATCTTGTTCTGATAGTCCTTAGGTAGTCCACTGATGAATCATTGCACCTTTGCCTTTTCTTCTTTTATATAGGGTACATACCTCAGCAACTCGAGGAATCTGCTGACATATTCCTCTATGGTGAGTTTCCCCAGCTTGAGTTCATAGAATTCTTTAGTCTTTTCGTTGAAATACTTTTCCAGTAGATACTTCTTCCGGAAGTATTTCTCAAACCGTTCCCAAGATAGGTCCTCTTCATGAATC